>CM062296.1:863687599-863881661 GCA_031216915.1 Pictodentalium vernedei | reverse complement strand
CTTCAATTTTCTGGATTTTTCACATGTGTTGAAGACAGTATTCTGAATGAAGTGTTGTTTAATTACAGACATAATTACGATTTGAACTAAAGATGGAATGAGTTTATCTGATTTAACAAGAGCACCGCTGGGCCATTGCATCATACGCCCGTGAACTGTTCAAATTGTACCATTTTAACACATTTGCAATTTTTTAGAGTGCGAGAAATTTATACTGGCATATATATATATGTTACGGTCAGACTTTGAAATCAGTGACTTTGTGAAATGACTAAATTTTTCAGTCATTTGAGAAAAAGACTAACAAGTTTGAAGCCAATCGAAAACAAATACTAAAGTTATCATCCGAAACCAAATATTTGACAAAGAATTCTAAGTCCAACAGGGGCCATAATTCAGGCAACAATTCTTCAGACCGACCCCATATTGGAACTTGACCTGTATTTGGATGTGATTAAACCACATACCAAGTTTGGAGCCGATCGGAAAACAAATACTAAAGTTATCATCCGGAAACCAAATATTTGACGAATTCTAAGTCCAACAGGGGCCATAATTCAGGCAAAAATTGTTCAGACCGACCCCATATTCGAACTTGACCTGTATTTTGTTGTGATTAAACCACATACCAAATTTGGAGCCGATCGGAAAACAAATACTAAAGTTATCATCCGGAAACCAAATATTTGACGAATTCTAAGTCCAACAGGGGCCATAATTCAGGCGAAAAATGTTCGGACCGACCCCATATTGGAACATGACCTGTATTTGTTTTGATTAAACCACATACCAAATTTGGAGCCGATCGGAAAACAAATACTAAAGTTATCATCCGGAGAACCAATATTTGACGAAATTCTAAGTCCAACTGGGGCCATAATTCAGGCGAAAAATGTTCGGACCGACCCCATATTCGAACTTGACCTGTATTTGTTGTGATTAAACCACATACCACATTTGGAGCCGATCGGGAAAACAAATACTAAAGTTATCATCCGGAAACCAAATATTAGACGAATTCTAAGTCCAACTGGGGCATAATTCAGGCGAAAAATGTTCGGACCGACCCCATATTCGAACTTGACCTGTATTTTGTTGTGATTAAACCACATACCACATTTGGAGCCGATCGGAAAACAAATACTAAAGTTATTGTTCGGAAACCAAATGGACGGACGGAATGGACGGACAGACGGACGGACAACGCCATACTATAATATGTCCCGTTTTTCAAACGGGCGTATAATAATTATTTAATCACTGCTGTTGTAGGATACTCGAATGGTTTATTTCCTAAACTTGTGATCGTTAAACTTGCTTTGAACAAGGCAACTTTTAACGATCACAAGTTCAGTAAATAAGCCTCTCGTGTTTCACAATGGAGGTTTTGGAATGGCGGGGTAGGGTCGTATTGGAACATATACATTATTGTGATAAATTGACGGGTAACATGGTCTGAGGTTTGCGGCTCGGAGGGTATGTTCAACCTTGACGATTTGCGTCTCGTTTCAACATAAGCCCCGAGGCGTAAACCTCAGACCATGTTACCATGAATTCATCTCATTAACTTATGTCAGTGTGAAATGCACTACACAACTTGTGGAGTAGAAACTGCATTAACTTAGGTGTGTGTGGTGTGTGTTGGGGGGGGGGGGGGGGGGTATAACCTTCCCTTCTGCTTGACCTCCCAAAAAGATTCCGAAGCTTGCAGCCTGCATCATCACACCTCCACGATGGATGAATGCCCCAACCCAGTACCCCCTTTGCCTTCCTGCCTCACAAACTTATGAGTTTCAGTAGTGACATCCCCCCAGTCAAATGTTTACCGTTCCTGAGAGAGACCAAGTGTCGTCAAGTGGGAGATAAAGTCTCTTTTACCTTTTTATCAAGAAATCTCCCCCCCCCCCCCCCCCCCCAAAGGCTACCAGAGCTCCATTTGATACTAAATTAAAATTAATTGCACAGCTTCTGATCTCTATGGGAAGCAGCCTTGCTAAAGTTTCAATGTCAAGCAAAATTGATTGTCCATGCATCAGTGTCAGGTTTTGTTCAAATTTATCAGAATGAAAATACTCAGAACAAAGTATAATATCTGATGCAAAATTAAATGGGTATAATGAAATAGCCCAACATGTGAACTTGAGCTATTATCTGGGTGGAATTTACCCTCGGCAGATGTTTTCAAATCCGCCCACTATCCATGTACAGTTAAAACTAGAAGTTCTGTCAGGAAATGCACAAATAGCACGTCGACCTGCGCGCTAATCTACGCGTTATGACCATAGTAAGACTATCAAATTCTGTACATTTGTACATATGGCCTGTGTACAAGCAATGTTTCAGTCAATGGGCCTCTGGGTAACCCCGGAGGTCCATTGGCAGAAACTTTGCCTGTGTTTGCTATGAGTAATCAGGAGAACCTGTCGTGGTTTGGATGCCATTCGATATGGCAATTCCGCGCAATTCCTACGCGCGATTAAGCCTCGATAAGCGCACAGTTCGTGACAGGACTTCTAGTTTTAACTGTAGTTTCTGAGTTTGTTCCAACCTCAAGAAAATATAAGCTGTCCACGCATGTAAGATCATGTTACATTCAATCTATCAGGCCTTCCATTTTCAAATTTCAAGAGGGCCATTGTGGTTCTCCTTAAATGACTCAGGAGGGCCATTTTTGGTTCGCCTCAAGTGACCCCAGGTGGTCCGTTCTTGTTTTACGAGGGCCATTTTTGGTTTATGGTGACCATGAGTGCAAGTTTGTGTGTGCATGACACAAGAGTTGTCTGCGAGACATAATTACAAGAGTGATATATTTCCAGTTGCGCAAGTTTACCCATACAAGCAATAGAAAGTTGAAAACTACAGGAATGCATTTAATTCAGGGAATGAACTCATTGAGTAGCATATATTCAGTTTCAGTTAACGGACCACCATGATAAGGAGATATACAGACCAAAAATTTGTCAAATACTCAAAATCAAGTTAGTGGCCCAGCACCCTACCCCCCCCCCCCCCCCCCAAATTCCACAAGTTGGCACCTCCCACACCCTGATTGGAACATAATATTTTTATTTCCTATCCTTATATAAGTACAGTCCCCAGAATCCACCTCCTCCCCACTCTTACCTAGGAAGCCCCCATCCAACAGGATTTCAGAGCATACCATGGCCTGGGAACGGGACAACCCGCCCCCAGGACAAGCCGCCCCAGACCAGTTTTGGGGGCGGGTTGTCCCCAATTTCTGGGGGTGGGTTGTCCTGATCCAGGAATTATTTTACTATAAGTTTTTTTAAAATTTTTGAATAATATCTTGTGAAAATGTATAGTTGTTATATAACATCGGCAAATGACGTTTGATCATGAGTTGTCATATGAACATCGGCAAGATGGGGTCTAATCATGAGCAGTAGCAAGATGTGTGACAAATTATCCTTTGAGGTACAGTTAAAACTAGAAGTCCTGTCATGAAATGCACACAAATAGCACGTTGATATGCGCGTTAATGTGCGCGTTGTGGCCCAATTAAAGATATCATATTCTGTACATATGGCCCGTGCACAGGCAATGTTTCAGCCAATGGACCTCCGGGTAACCCGGAGGTCCATTGGCAGAAACATTGCATGTGTTTGCTATGGGTAACCAGGAGATCCAGCCGTGCTTTGGATGCCATTCGATATGGCAATTGCGCACAGTTCCAACGCGCAATTAAGCCCAGATAAGCGCACTATTCGTGACAGGACTTCTAGTTTTAACTGTAGCCTTGTTAAGAATTCTTTGAGAAAGTTGGCATGTTTTCTAAAGCAACTTCCTTTGTGTTTTGCCGGCATCGTATAGTATATAATCATGTGTTGGATGAATTTTCAATGAAATTGAACTTGACCACAAACACGTGGCCATCATATCATATTACAACAAGCCGCAAGCAACAGTAGACAGTAAAGTATTTGAATTCTTTACCAAAAAGTACAAGCACTGCATATTCTTGGGTGATTTCAATTCCAAACACCAGGTATTCGGTTGTCATAAGACTGAGCCTAATGGTGATGCCCATATCAACATCATTGAAGAACTCGATCTATTCGTGGTAAATAACGATCAAGACGTAACATACATAAGCAACAACCCACCCCATCAATCAGATATCCTAGACTTGATTATCACCAGCAAATCACTAATCAGCCAAATGCAAGACATATTTGTAGGGGATGATGAGCTTGGCAGTGATCACCTGCCGGTTCACGCCACTTTTAAATGTAATACTGGTCCTGCAAGGTATCCTCCCGTGAATAGGAGGAACCTATCAAAAATTGACTGGAACCTCTTCAGAAACATTACTGAAGTAAAAATAAAGGCAAATGACCCCTTAAATGCTCATGAACTAGAAAAAAACATGCACCCATCTTAACGAGGTTATCAACAGTACACTAGATGAAATTTGACCCAAGCAAACAGTAAAGACGCGGATAAACAGAATAACCCAAACAACTCTTCAAATAATCAAACAAAAAAGAAAAGGCCTTCCGGGCTTACCAATCAGAGAATGATCAAATGAAAAGAGCAGACTTAAAACCGCGTATAATCGCCTACATGGAGAAGTAAAAAAAAAAGCCATAGCTAACGGACAATCGCGTGAGATGGGAAAAAGCAACAGAAAACCTAAATGGGCTGAGAGAACCTAAGAGGTTCTGGGATACATTCAAAACTCTTACTGGCCAAAAGAACAAAAGTGCCAATAATAATGCGCTGAAGACTAGCAACGGAACTATGGCCATGGACGACAGGGCAAAGCCAGCACTTTTGCCGAACTTCTAAAGAAAGCGCACCGTCAACAAGAAGGGAACAGGTATGACAACGATTTTAAGGTAAAAGTAAATAAATTTGTTCAAGATAACAACTCAATTTTCAATGAACCGAACTCGACCAAAGGCATCAAGACGGGGATGAGTCAAAACGAAATAGGAAGCGTGCTTTTCTTGGATGTCGAAAAGGCGTTCGACTCGGTATGGCACAATGGCGTGAGATATAATCTAGCGAAAATTCTAAGGATCATATCATCATTTCTAACTAGTCCGAAAAATCAAAGTGAGGTTAATCGCGAGGTGTCAGAGGAAGTAATACTCGAAGCGGGAACACCACAAGGGTCGGTATCTAAGTCCGCTTCTTTCATAATATATGTGAATGACGTAGAAAAAGTAGGGAGAAACTGTTGAACTATCGCAGTTCTCAGATGACAAAGGCATTTGCATGGTCAGCAAGTCCCGAAACACAATTAAAAATCGTCTACAGGATACCATTCACGATCTTGAGAGCTGGTGCGCCCTGTGGCGCATCAAACTCAATGCCGCCAAAACTCAACAAGAAGGACGCCAACGCCCTATAGCTCACCAACATTCCTCTTTGATAGTAACTTTGGCAAACACAAGAACTGTATCTAACAGGCTAAAATATGCGACAAAGCTTACCTAAACACAACCTCTTAAAAGTAAACACAGAAACTGACATAAACACGAGTTAAACATGAAATTCTGAGCTAAACAGAAAACTAAACGCAAATAAAAATGTCAAGAAAATGTTTAAAATGCAGGGTGTGAGGGTTAATCATGGAACAATGATACTGAGGAACATGTATGATGAATATAAGTGCATGGGAAGAGAAGGAGCACAGCAGCTGACGTAAACACTTAGATAAAGATGAAATTCTGAGCTTAACAGAAAACTAACGCAACTAAAAATGTCAAGAAAAAATGTCTAAAATGTAGGGTATGAGGGGTTAAATCATGGTAAAATGATAATAATCATCATATAGCAGCATTATAAAAGCCATGATATGGAAATAGGGTGCGTAAGTGACCTAAACAGAAGCTTTAACATTATTGGACACGTACGCTGATGCCGACGCTGACGCCGACCGATCGAGCCATGCCATAAGCTCACACAACTAAAGTTGGTGAGCTAAAAAGTTGTGTTCAAGAAGCAAGACAAAAACCAGTCCCCGGTATCGATCTCCATTTATACGATCACAAATTAGAAGTAAGCGAAGAGGCCAAATTTGGGGGATTTATCCAGATAGCAATCTCAGTCTCAACAGTCACGTAAACTCCATTACGGTTAGAGCTACTAAACGTATCAATTTTCTGAAGATGATCAAAGGTAGAAATTGGGGAGCAAACAAAGATGTGCTCTCAAGCTCTACAAAACATTTATCGTCCGGTACTAGAATACGGTGCCATAATAACAAATGACCTGAGCAAAACCAACATTCAGAAGCTAACAGAGACAGAGGGTTCAAAATTATGCCCTGCGTCTGTGGCACTATGCAAACCCAAATGGACACCGATAAAGGAACTTCACAAGCTAGCAAAAATAGAAACTATTGATACGCGATTAAAAGACCTACAAAACAAAACCTCAACAGACTCCAAGATAGTGAATTAATGGTTGAGCTGAGACGAACACCGATCCCTTAACAAACAAGAGGCCCCACGTGGCCTTAATCGGCTCACCTGACCAAAGTGACTCTAAGAAGTATTTTAGGTCACCTTCACCATGTCATGCCTCATCAACATTAACTGGTTGAGTGATAGATTTTGTTTGAAGTTCAACATTTGTTACCTAAAATTAGTTTTATTTAAAATCATTGGTGTGTGGCCAATCTCCAATGATTTTAATAAAGCAAATTTATCTCTGCAGACAACTGGTTTAGCATGAAGCACAAACAAGGAATGTGAAGAGATAGCCTTGGACATCTCTCCCCAACTGTGGATATCTTCCATGTGCTACATGTATATATTTGCATGCAAGAAAACAAAAATTTTCACAAATTTTATTTTTTTTTATCATCATTGGAACAAGCTCAAACAGCTTATTCCAATAGGGGTATGGGAAGATCAGGTATATTTTTGAGACAGAAATGTGAATATATAAATAATGGTGTTTTTTTGTGAATGATGCTGGAGAATTTTGCGTAAAGATATGGTAAATGGTTTGTTCTAGATACAGAATGATGCAAAAGTATTTAAATTTGATTAGGCAAGTTGTTCCTATAATGCATTTAAAAATTGAAGTAACTGTTTTTTTGCTGACAAACTTTTAGATGAGTGTGTCTGTATTTGTGTGTGTGTGTGTGTTTGTGTGTGTGTGTGTGTGGGGGGGGGGGGGGGGGGGGGGGGGTAAGAGTGTTCTTGCAAACAAAATTCCTGAATAAATGGAAAATTTTATTTTTTGTGTGAAAGACATAGTGTGTGAATGTTGATTGGAACAAGCTTAGAGAGCTCATTTTAATGTGAAGTCATAAAGCTGTGTTTTACATACGAAATTCTGGAATAACTAAAAAAAATTGCTTTTTTGACTCAAAAAGCATGGTGTGCGACCTCTCATTGGAATGAGCTCAAAAAGCTCATTCCAATGGGGTATTTACAAGCGATAAGTACATGTATGTTTAAGAGACAAAAATTAAAATTTGAATAGCGATTTTTGCGAAGAATGCTGACAAGTTTTGGCAGTTATGCTGGTAAAAAGGTAAGATATGCAAAGTGGTTGTTTTTTAGAGGCGACATTTAATTAAGGGGAATTAACCCTTGATTACTGAGGTAACTTCTAAAAGTACTGAAATTTCATGAAGCAATGTGAATAACAGACAACAGTTGCCTAAAAATTTCATGAATAACTAAAATTTTTATTCCTTTGTCTCGAAAACATGGCATATGACCTTTGTTGGAATGAGCTGAATGCGTGTGTTCCAATGAGGGGTCATAAAATTTGAACGAAGATTTGTGTGAATAATGCATTAGTACTGCTAGATTTGGGTAAACGGTTCACCCTGGATACCACCCCTTCTATAGTAGATCTTTTCTGCAAATTTTGTCTAAGATTCTATCAACTTTACAAATAAATACGTTCATGAATCACAATCAGATCCACCCTACAATGTTGCATACCAAATATCAAAAGATTCTGCCTGCTGGATCTGGAGAAGAAGATTTTTTAAGAAATATGCCTGAAACGCACTAAGTTAAAATTTGGGCTCCTATACGGAGCCCAAATATAAACCCAGGGGGCCGATTTGAACAAACTTGAATCAGATCCACCCCACAATGTTGCTTACCAAATATGAAAAGATTCTGAAGCTGGATCTGGAGAAGAAGATTTTTTAAGAAATTTGCCTGAAATGCACTAAGTTCGAATTCGAGCTTCTATAGTGAGCCCAAATATGAAACTAGGAAGCCGATTTGAACAAACTTGAATCAGATCCACCCCACAATGTTGCATACCAAATATCAAAAGATTCTGCCTGCTGGATCTGGAGAAGAAGATTTTTTAATAAATTTGCCCGAAATGCACTAAGTGCGAATTCGGGCTTCTATATTAAGCCCAAATATGAATCCAGGGGGCCGATTTGAACAAACTTGAATCAGATCCACCCCGCAATGTTGCATACCAAATATCAAAAGATTCTGCCTGCTGGATCTGGAGAAGAAGATTTTTGAAGAAATTTGCCTGAAATGCACCAAGTGCGAATTCGGGCTTCTATATTAAGCCCAAATATGAATCCAGGGGGCCGATTTGAACAAACTTGAATCAGATCCACCCCGCAATGTTGCATACCAAATATCAAAAGATTCTGCCTGCTGGATCTGGAGAAGAAGATTTTTGAAGAAATTTGCCCGAAATGCACTAAGTTTGAATTCGAGCTTCTATAGTGAGCCCAAATATGAATCCAGGGGGCCGATTTGAACAAACTTGAATCAGATCCACCCCGCAATGTTGCATACCAAATATCAAAAGATTCTGCCTGCTGGATCTGGAGAAGATGATTTTTTAAGAAATTTGCCTGAAATGCACTAAGTTCGAATTCGAGCTTCTATAGTGAGCCCAAATATGAATCTAGGAAGCCGATTTGAACAAACTTGAATCAGATCCACCCCACAATGTTGCTTACCAAATATCAAAAGATTCTGCCTGCTGGATCTGGAGAAGAAGATTTTTTAATAAATTTGCTTGAAATGCACTAAGTTCAAATTTGGGCTCCTATACTGAGCCCAAATATAAACCCAGGGGGCCGATTTGAACAAACTTGAATCAGATCCACCCCACAATGTTGCATACCAAATATCAAAAGATTCTGCCTGCTGGATCTGGAGAAGAAGATTTTTTAATAAATTTGCCCGAAATGCACTAAGTGCGAATTCGGGCTTCTATATTAAGCCCAAATATGAATCCAGGGGGCCGATTTGAACAAACTTGAATCAGATCCACCCCGCAATGTTGCATACCAAATATCAAAAGATTCTGCCTGCTGGATCTGGAGAAGAAGATTTTTGAAGAAATTTGCCTGAAATGCACTAAGTGCGAATTTGGGCTTCTATATTAAGCCCAAATATGAATCCAGGGGGCCGATTTGAACAAACTTGAATCAGATCCACCCCGCAATGTTGCATACCAAATATCAAAAGATTCTGCCTGCTGGATCTGGAGAAGATGATTTTTTAAGAAATTTGCCTGAAATACACTAAGTTCGAATTCGAGCTTCTATAGTGAGCCCAAATATGAATCTAGGAAGCCGATTTGAACAAACGTGAATCAGATCCACCCCACAATGTTGCATACCAAATATCAAAAGATTCTGCCTGCTGGATCTGGAGAAGAAGATTTTTTAATAAATTTGCTTGAAATGCACTAAGTTCAAATTTGGGCTCCTATACTGAGCCCAAATATAAACCCAGGGGGCCGATTTGAACAAACTTGAATCAGATCCACCCCACAATGTTGCTTACCAAATATGAAAAGATTCTGCCTGCTGGATCTGGAGAAGAAGATTTTTTAAGAAATTTGCATGAAATGCACTAAGTTCAAATTCGAGCTTCTATAGTGAGCCCAAATATGAATCTAGGAAGCCGATTTGAACAAACTTGAATCAGATCCACCCCACAATGTTGCATACCAAATATCAAAAGATTCTGCCTTCTGGATCTGGAGAAGAAGATTTTTTAAGAAATTTGCCTAAATGCACTAAGTTCGAAATCGGGCTCCTATACTGAGCCCAAATATGAACCCAGGGGGCCGATTTGAACAAACTTGAATCAGATCCACCCTACAATGTTGCATACCAAATATCAAAAGATTCTGCCTGCTGGATCTGGAGAAGAAGATTTTTTAAGAAATTTGCCTGAAATGCACTAAGTTCGAAATCAGGCTCCTATACTGAGCCCAAATATTAACCCAGGGGGCCGATTTGAACAATCTTGAATCAGATCCACCCCACAATGTTGCTTACCAAATATGAAAAGATTCTGCCTGCTGGATCTGGAGAAGAAGATTTTTTAAGAAATTTGCCTGAAATGCACTAAGTTCGAATTCGGGCTTCTATAGTAAGCCCAAATATGTATCCAGGGGGCCGATTTGAACAAACTTGAATCAGATCTCCCCCGCAACATTGCATACCAAATATCAAAAGATTCTGCCTGCTGGATCTGGAGAAGAAGATTTTTGAAGAAATTTGCCTGAAATGCACTAAATTCGAATTCGAGCTCCTCTAGTGAGCCCAAATATGAATCTAGGGAGCCGATTTGAACAAACTTGAATCAGATCCACCCTACAATGTTGCATACCAAATATCAAAAGATTCTGCCTGTTGGATCTGGAGAAGAAGATTTTTAAAGAAATTTGCCTGAAATGCAGTAAGTTCAAATTTGGGCTCCTATACTGAGCCCAAATATAAACCCAGGGGGGCCGATTTGAACAAACTTGAATCAGATCCACCCCACAATGTTGCATACCAAATATCAAAAGATTCTGCCTGCTGGATCTGGAGAAGAAGATTTTTTAAGAAATTTGCCTGAAATGCACTAAGTTCGAAATCGGGCTCCTATACTGAGCCCAAATATGAACCCAGGGGGCCGATTTGAACAAACTTGAATCAGATCCACCCTACAATGTTGCATACCAAATATCAAAAGATTCTGCCTGCTGGATCTGGAGAAGAAGATTTTTTAATGTTTTTCCCATTGCCTACAGTGTTAAAAAGTGCTGACTCAGCACTTTTTCAAAGTCCCGAAACTGTACCCTATGATAAAACCGATGGCAATTTTTTTTTACCAATCCTTTCTGTTGGTCCTAAGGAAGCTGCACACCAAATAAAAATTCTCAGTGCCGTGCAGTTTTGGAGATATGGGCGTTTTAAATTTTTTCTATTTTTAGCTCCTGCGGTTCCCACGGGGCTGCGGGAAAATTTTTTTTTGCATAAATCAAGTACTCATGACCCAATAAGCCCTCACATAAAATTTGGTTCAAATCAGCCTCTCGGTTTGGAAAATAGAAATTTTGGGCGGGGCAAAAAATTTTGCCCCTCTCATAACAACGTCAAGTATAGCCCCACAAACTTCTCTTGAACAAATCTGAGTCTACACCTCAAAAGGAAGCTGCACACCAAATATCAAGTCTCTGCTACTGCTGGTTCATGAGAAGAAGATTTACAAAGATTTTGGTGCCCCTTGGGGGTGTGGCACCACCCAGGAGGAGGGGCAACTTCATTTGAACAAATCTGAATTGGCATTAGGTAATAAACATTTAGCCAACATTTGAATAAAATTGGGCTAGTGGTTTAGGAGGAGAAGTCGATAATGTAAAGTTAACGCCGGACGGACGACGACGGACGACGGACGACGGACAGAAAGTGATTAGTAAAGCTCCCCTTGAGCTTCGCTCAGGTGAGCTAAAAACAAAACAAGTTTCCGGAAAATAAAAAAAATTATACAATATAACTAAATTGCATGGAGTCAGTGAGGATTGCCTCGCTACACATTGAGAACTTTAGGATAGAGTCTGCGAGGACTGCCTCGCAACTCTACTGAAGCGCGATTGAAATGCGTTTAATAAGACCTATATAACAAAACCCTCCACATACTTCGGGATAGTGAATCAATGGTGAAGCTGAACGAACACCGGACCCTTAACAGAAAAACAAAATAAGCCACAGTAAATTAAAATTACTCAATAGAATTAAACTGCGTGGAGTCCGTGAGGGTTGCCTCGCCACTCATTGAGAGCTTTAGGATTGAGTCTGTGAGGATTGCCTCGCAACTCTGCGTGGGGGGAGTGGGCTCCGAAGAAACACACCCCTTACACCATCCATAGCAACGATCACACATCAGTCACAATATACAATAGCGGATACCTATCTTTCTCTCTACCTATAACTTTTCTAATTGAACATTCTCAAATTTCCTTGCAACACTCTCATCACGAAGACGCGTGGAAATGGTAGCCAAAGCGTAGAAGGAATTGGTGTAACCTACCTTTCTGTTAACATACACAAGAAACCACCAAACACCAGGCAAGGATTGAAACAAGCTTGTCTGGCTGGGGACGAGTGTACATTTTATATTAATAAACATTTGAATAAAGATTTAACAGCCCTTTTAAGGGCTTTCGGTGTGTGTTTGTGAGAGTGTGTGTTTTTTGTTTGCTTTTTGTTTGTTTTTTTTTTTTGGGGGGGGGGGGGGTTGATGGGGGACGTCATTTGGAATTCCCCTGAAGGATAACCAGCTACCTCATAATCACATACGGCATCCTATCTCCCAGAAGGCTTGATGGATGACTCCCGGTTTTTCAAAACTAAACTGTTGGAGCTTTCTCCACTCCTTTTTAGTAACCGCGATGGTCATATACCGGGGCCGCTAACAAACCGGCGTTGCTGTTTGGTTTTCTTTTCTCTTCTTCCCTTAAATTTGCCATCGCACAACATTATATTCGGGCTCGCCACCATGGTGGGACTCAAACCTCTACATTTGTACACTCGCCAAGCTAGAACCGAATAGAGCCCACTCTCTAATAGTCTTAATGGCGTTGAGGGGTTGACTATTGACAATCTATCACTCCAAAGTAAACTGCCGGGAATTCTAACCGTGTGCATACCTCCTCAGACCCCATTTGAGGCAATAGGAAAGCTGGGCCTGTGTGATCCAAGTGAAATAAAATAAGGTTAACATGGTCGCAAGGGATTTGTAAATCCCACATCGTCCCTGCGCGCCTTTGGTGCGCTAAAGCCTTTCATTCATTCTTTTCATTATACTTGGGGCTGCTCCCAAACCAGCGACTGTTTGGGTTTCTTTTTCTTTTTTCTAAAATAACCACCAAACTGCAGTTTCAGTATTACGATACATTTGCCCACTTCTCTAAGCATATACGTAGCAGAACTCTTGTAATTATGCAAATTCCTAGCCATTTTCAAGTTCGAGGTTCTCGGGGACCTCAACTCATTATCCTACTGCCAGTCGCACACTCAAACTTAATAAGATTATTGGCTCTCGCTCCCGACTCTCGCAGATTTATAAGCAAATAAAGCTATAAAACAAATAAAGTTATTAGGGTCAATCCCTCATTGTCCCTGGGCGCCTTCGGAGTGCAGAAACTTTTCATGCAATTCCACAGCGCCTTCAAGGTACGTTAAAGGACATTCAATGTTGGTTCTTTTTTTAGGGGTTCTGGGTAAAGTTTCTTTATTTAAGATGACCCGTAAGTTCGCAAGTTCATAATAATTTTAAAAAACTTACATGAATAATTTTCTTTGCACTGAACTTTCTTTTCAGCATTCTCAGTCATTTGAATTATATATTCATTATATTCATTAACTTGGTTATTCATCAAAGATTTTATACCCTCTTGTTGATCGACAGGGGTGGGGGGGGGGGGAGTAGGGCTGTCGCGACTATCATTTTTGGTAATCGAATAATCGTGACCAGTAATCGACGGTTAGTCGATTAATAGTCGCTTCCCATGATTTTTTAGCAAATCATTCTTCTGTTCGTAAAACTCTGAAAATGACAATGGCACCAGTGTGTTCAGACGAAGTGGGGTTGTGGGAACAACAAATCGGTCCCGACTGAAGCTACATGTAGTCCAATCTTGAACCCACAGTCCATAATATAATTTTTGGGGTTGGTACGTCCTGTAGGACGTACCAACCCCAAAAATAATATTACTGACTGCGGGTCCAAGTTTGAACTAGATTGAAGCCGATGAATTAAAATGAATTTACCAAAGAACGTTCCTGCATATGTTTCCTTTCTGCAATAAAATTTCCATGAATGAAAATAATATATATCTTTTTTTTTAGTGTTATTTTTTAGCATGCACACTTTCTTTTTTGAGAGAGTATATATTCAACTAACAGGTCAAATTTGTACTGGAGGTATGGTAAATGGTTTTGTGTTGGGAAATTATATTCAATTAACAAGGATATACAATTAAGAGATATCCAATTAAGTGGGTTCCACTGTATTTGCTGGTTGCTGTCTTTTTGTTGGCACTCTCTTCCTGGTAATGTACAGAGCTGAACATTTCTTAAAAAAAATACTCATCGTTTTCAGGGTCAGTTTATGTACATGTATATATCGTAAACTATCCCATGGTTCACAATCAATTAATATAAACTGTCAAATGTTTATTGTACTCAAACGTTTTCATGTTTAGTTTATGTCAAGTACATGTATATATCGTATACAGTAAAACCTGTCTTGAGAGACCACCTGTCTTGAGAGACCACATCTACCAGGCACCGATTGGTTTTACTCTATAATGGACCTGCTATGGGAGACCACCTGTCTTGAGAGACCACTGTGACCTGTTACCAACTTGTATTTTTATGCCATAATAGACCTGTCTTGAGAGACCGCCCCTTTGAAGACTGAAACCATGACAAAAACTTTCTGTTCTGGAATTGGAAAATCCATTGTGGTTATACTAACATAATTAAAAGTATTAAAAGCTCTTAATTGGGTTTCAATTGCTAACTCATTACAGATTGAGATGTTTTTATAAGACACCTATGAAAAGATTAGGATTATTGCTGAATAAACAATTTCATACAAACCTGAAATGTGACAGATAGGAATAAAAATAAATTTGTGTTGAAAATCTTATTGTAACAAATTGAAATGGACTGTTA
Organism: Pictodentalium vernedei; assembly: GCA_031216915.1. Lineage (NCBI taxonomy): Eukaryota > Metazoa > Mollusca > Scaphopoda > Dentaliida > Dentaliidae > Pictodentalium > Pictodentalium vernedei. Next base: position 863,866,720 of record CM062296.1, on the reverse strand, counting down.
TAAAAATTATAAAAATAAATTAGTGTTGAAAATCTTCAAACATGAATCCAACCCATACCAAGATGCTGCATACCAAATATCTAAAGATTCTGCCCACTGGTTCTGGTGAAAAAGGTTGTTAAAGATTTTTTCTTAAATTGCACTAAGTAAAAATTCACACACCCATAGTGATCCCCAATATTGAACAGGGGATTCAATTTGAACAAACGTGAATTAGACCCATACCAAGATGCTGTATACCAAATATCAAAAGATTCTGCCCATCGGTTCCGGAAAGTAAGATTTTTAACGAAATTTTCTTAAATTGCACTTAGTAAAATTTCACACTCCTTTAGTGAGCACCAATGTTGATCGAAGGACTCAATTTGAACAAACTTGAATCAGATCCATACCAAGAAGCTGTATACCAAATATCAAAAGATCCTCCCCATTGGTTCTGGAGAAGATTTTTTATTTTTTTTTTTTAAATTGCACTAAGTAAAAATTCAGGTCCCCATAGTGAGCCCCAAAATTGATCAAGGGACTCCATTTGAACAAACTTGAATCAGACCCATACCAAGATGCTGTATACCAAAAGATCCTGCCCATTGGTTCTGGAGAAGATTTTTAATTTTTTTTTCTTAAATTGCACTGAGTAAAAATTCAGGTCCCCATAGTGAGCCCCAACGTTGATCAAGGGACTCCATTTGAACAAACTTGAATCAGACCCATACCAAGATGCTGTATACCAAATATCAAAAGATTCTGCCCACTGGTTCTGGAGAAGAAGATTTTTCCTTAAATTGCCCTAAGGAAAAATTCATGCCCCTATAGGGAGCCCCAATATTGATCAAGGGACTTGATTTGAACAAACTTGAATCAGACCCATACCAAGATGCTGTGTACCAAATATGAAAAGATTCTGCCCATTGGTTCTGGAGAAGATTTTTAAAGAATTTTTCTTAAATTGCACTAAGTAAAAATTCACGCCCCCATAGTGAGCCCCAATATTAGTTGAGGGACTCAATTTGAACAAACTTGAATCAGACACATACCAAGATGCTGCATACCAAGTATCAAAAGATTCTGCCCACTGGTTTCGGAGAACAAGATGTTTTAATAATTTTTCTATAATTCATATGGTACTATCAGAGTTAATTGAAATTGAAACTTTCATTATAAATAGCTGAGCATTCCAAATTCGTAATTTGCTCGCAACACTGTCGATAAGCTGTCAGTTCAGTATTCCCGTGGAGAGCATTCTTTCCAACCACGCTTGACAGTAGGCTAAAACTTCTCTAAATGAAAACATCATTACTTCTGCCTTCTCAATGTTTGTTTAGCAGTCTTGAATTAGCCTGCATGATCTTCTCATCAATCCTCGAAAACAAAAATCATGGGATATTACAGTAGAACCTGTCTTGAGAGACCGTCCTTTCGGCCACACAAAAGTGGTCTCTCAAGACAGGTGGTCTCTCATAACAGGTTTCAGATTTTCTCAAGTCAGTGAATAACCAACCACAAAATTCAGAAATGGAGAAGAAAGGATTTTTGTAATCACTTTGTAGTTGTTCTTTTTTATGAAGTTTTTGTAACAAATTGAAATGGACTGTTATAAAAATTATAAAAATAAATTAGTGTTGAAAATCTTCAATGAAGATTTTCAACACTAATTTATTTTTATAATTTTTATAACAGTCCATTTCAATTTGTTACAAAAAGATTTTCAACGCAAATTTATTTTTATTCCTATCTGTCACATTTCAGGTATGCATGAAATTGTTTATTCAGCAATAATCCTAATCTTTTCACAGAGGTTTTATAAAAACATCTCAATCTTTAATGAGTTATGTAACTGAATAGCAATTGAAACCCAATTAAGAGCTTTTAATACTTATAATTATGTTAGTATAACCACAATGGATTTTCCAATTCCAGGTAAAAAGTTTTTGTCATGGTTTCAGTCAGGGGCGGTCTCTCAAGACAGGTCCATTATGGCATAAAAATACAAGTTGGTACCAGCTCACAGTGGTCTCTCAAAACAGGTGGTTTCTCAAGACAGGTGGTCTCCCATAGCAGGTCCATTAAAGAGTAAAACCAATCGGTACCTGGCAGATGTGGTCTCTCAAGACAGGTGGTCTCTCAAGACAGGTTTTACTGTACACATTTTTAAATACTTATTGTATTGTTGCCAAATGAATTGATAAATGGGTGAAAAACAGATGAATTAACATCATCTCATCCTCTGAGTATCTGCATTCTAATATTTAATTGCCACCTTAATTACTGTTGATTGCTAATTACAAGTACAGTGGAGCCCACTTAATTGAATATCTCTTAATTGTATATCCCTGTTAACTGAATATAATTTTCAAACACAAAACCATTTACCATGCCTTTCGGTACAAATTTATCTGTTAATTGCATATGGGTTGTAGATTAAACTCCTGTTAATTGTATATAAATTTTTGTAATTGTCGAAAAAATTACTGTGACATGCACCAAATTCCCCTTATTTATCAACCTGTTTGACCTCACTACATCCAATACAGGCATTTATTCTATTATATCTTGTTTGACAGAGCTCTGTCCAACAAGATATAATAGAATAAATGCTCAGTTTACCTCCAGAACACAGGAAACTGACCAAATCCCTGTTAATTGTATACTCCTGTTAACTGAATAATTTTCACTGGCAAAATGGATATTCAGTTAAGAGGATTCTGCTGTACTGAATATCAATCAGCAGTCGCGTGTTGCCATTCTGCAGAAATCATGATACACTGTGCATCAGATCATCTGAGAGTTAACATGTTTGATTCGGATGTGATTCTTTGGTGATTTGCTGTGCCAGCCTAACTTGCTATTATTTCAAATTAGCGCAGAATAAGGGACAGGACTTCTAGTTTTAACTGTATGCATGGATTCAAACCACTCATGTAATACTGTATGTACGCAAGAGTATATTTGTATAAACACAAAGATCTGGGAGAAAGAGCTGTCATTACACAGGCAGAGAAGACACTCGATTCAATGGACGCCCCCACACCAGAGGAAATCAGAAAAGCATTTACAGCACTCCAGAATGGTAAGAAGCTGGTTCGGATGTAATCCCAGCAGAGGCCCTCAAAGCTGACTTAAAAACTTCACCCACTTTTTAACCCTTTTTAACCCTTTACCTAACATGAAAAGCAGACAATACTTGCAAAACAAATTCTTGAATAACTAATTTTTTTCATTTTGTTCCCTCAAAAACATAGGTTACGCCCCTCACCCTCACGAAAATGAGCTCAACGATGTCGTTCCAATGAGGGATCATAACCTGTTTTCAAGACAAAAATGTGAAAAAATAATGAAAATTAATTGGCGATTTTTTAGAATAGTGCTGGCCGGTTTTGGTCATTCTAATTTGTGACATCTGATTAAAATATTTTTAACTGCGAACAGCCAGCTAGTTTGCCCTTCTTGCATAGAAACATGACTGGAGAGATATGCTTGGTACAAGAGACATAGGAACATGACTGGATCAATATGCTTGGTACAGGAGACACAGGAACATGACTGGATCAATATGCTTGGTAGAGGAGACACAGAAACATGACTGGATAAACATGCTTGGTACAGGAAACACAGAAACATGACTGGATCAATATGCTTGATACAGGAGACACAAAAACATGACTGGATAAACATGCTTGGTACAGGAGACATAGGAACATGACTGGATCAATATGCTTGGTACAGGAGACACAGAAACATGACTGGATCAATATGCTTGGTACAGGAGACACAGAAACATGACTGGATAAACATGCTTGGTACAGGAGACATAGGAACATGACTGGACCAATATGCTTGGTACAGGAGACACAGAAACATGACTGGATAAACATGCTAGGTAGAGGAGACTTTCATACTTGTATTGAACCTTAGTCAGTAATCTGTTCAAAAATACAGTGGAGCCCACTTAATTGGATATCTCTTAACTGAATAACCCTGTTAATTGAATATAATTTCCCAACACAAAACCATTTACCATACCTCCAGTACAAATGTGACCTGTTAATTGAATATAGATTATAGAGTAAACTCCTGCTAATTAAATAAAAAATCTTGCAACCTGTCGGGAAATTATCCTGATTCACCCAAGTTTTCCTTTGTTGAAAGACCAATTTTGCCTAAGTACATCCAATACAGGTATTTAAGCCGTTATATCTTGTTTGACAGAGCTCATGAAGCTCTGTCCAACAAGCTATAATAGAATAAATGCTAAGTTTATCTCTAGAATACAGGAAAGTGGCACCATCCCTTTTACCTGAATACTCCTGTTAATTGAATAATTTTCACTGGCAAAGTGACTATTCAATTAACAGGCTTCCACTGTACTGAACAAATGAAAGTGCCAATGACAGACACTGCAGCTCAACTTGTCCAAAAAGGGACTGAACTAATTAGAAAGATACAGCAATGCCAAGTCATTCACTCTAGTTTTCTACAGAAAGGACATCACACCAAAGCTACATACAGTTAAAACTAGAAGTCCTGTCATGAATAGTGCGCTTATCTAGGCTTAATTGCGCGTTGGAATTGCACGCAATTGCCATATCGAATGGCATCCAAAGCACGGCAGGTTCTCCTGGTTACTCATAGCAAACACATGCAATGTTTCTGCCAATGGACCCCCGGGTTACCCGGAGGTCCATTGGCTGAAACATTGCTTGGGCACAGGCCATATGTACAGAATTTGATAGCTTTACTATGGCCATAACGCGTACATTAATGCGCAGATCAACGTGCTATTTGTGCGCATTTCATGACAGGACTTCTAGTTTTAACTGTATGAAATCTGAAAAAATTGGGTAAGGGGTGGGGCCTGTTGGGTGGACTAATGGAACTGATGACAATGTATATACCAAATCCAAGGTGGCTGGTGGTGGCCATCATTTTCAATGCAAAGCACAAAAATTTGATAACTCCCAGCTAGGCATCATACCGAAGTTACATATACAAATTGAAAAAGATCAGGTGAGAGATGCGGCGGCCTGTTGGGAGTGCTAATGGAATTGTTGACAATTCATATCCAAATCAAAGATGACTGCTGATGACCATGTTTTTCAACAAAATTCAGAAATATTCAAAAGCTCCCATCTGGACATCACACCGAAGTCACGTATGAAATTTGAAAAAGATCAGGGAAGAGATGCAGTCTGTAGGATGTGCTAATGGAAATGTTGACAATTTATATGCCAAATTTAAGATGGCTACTGGCGGCCCTGTTTTTTAATGGAATTTGGAAAAATTTGATAGCTCCCATCTAGACTTTGTCCAAAGCAACATATCAAATTTTGGTCTGATCAGGTGATAGCTGTAGTCTGTAGGGTGTGCTAAAGGAATTGTTGGACAGTTTATATCCAAATCCAAGATGGCTGCTCTCAGCCATGTTTTTCAACACAATTCAGAGAAATTCAATAGCTCCCATCTAGACAACATACCAAAGATGCATATGAAATTTTTATTTAAAATTGGGAGGCAAGGGGGAGGGGTGGGGGGGGTATGGCAGCCTGTAGGGTATGCTAATGGAACTGTTGATATTTATATGTCAAATCTAAGATGGCCACTGGTGACAGCCATGTTTTTTTAACAAATTTTGGAAAAAATTGATAGCTTCCATCTAGCCATTGCCCCACAGCTGCAGATGAAATTTGGGACTGATCGGCAGAGAGCTGCGACCTGTACGGTGTGCTAAAGGAATTGTGGACGGACAGATGTACAACCCATCCCAATAGCTGATACTTGACATTGTCAAATTGAGCTAAAATGAACTGACAATGATATCAGATGATGAAACAGCAATTCATGGCACTGGTGGGGTACTGGTAGCGTAACTTGTTCTGGAATATTATAAATGTTTGCGACTAGTCAACAGGCAATTTTCTTGTCACTAACAGCATTATTCCCACTGACATTGACTAATCGACAACACTAGGTTATGCTACATGATGCAGTGGTAACCTATAAAAACAAGAGGCCCCACGGGGCCTGAGGGCGCTCACCTGATACTGGCCGAGTCATATCACCAAAATAGCAAGGGATTCTGCCTTGTGGTTATTATCAGTTTTTCAACATAAAAGTGTTTTCTCTACTTAGTAACCCAGAGTGTTCATATGTTAGATCCCCATATTGGGTACTCAATAATTTATCTATTTATTTATTGGAATTTAAGGTCACTTTCTAAGGCTACATCATTACAGAGGCATAATTATAATATCAGGTTTGGTCAATCGTTTATGCCTATTACTGCCCACTTTACAGGGCTTTCAACGCAGGAATTGGTTACTGGGCCCAATTTTATCAATAAACCAGAACTTGAACAAATTTCAATTTGCCACTTCTAAGAAAACTAAAAATCAAATATCAAAAGATTCTGAGAGGAGTATCAGAAAAAAAAGATTTTTTAAGAATATTTCTCATACTGAATTAAGTTATACATGGGCTCCCATAGGGAGCCCAAAAATAAAAGCTTCTGAAGCAGTGTTTTGGGAGAAGAAGATTCTTCAACGTTATTCCCATTAGCTACACTGTTAAAAAATGATGACTCAGCACTTTTAGTCCTAGAAAAGAACCTTATGATAAAATTTTTACCATTTTTTTCTTCCGGTCCTAAGGAAGCTTCACACCATATAAAAATTCTCAGTGCCATGTAGTTCTGGAGATATGGGCATTTAAAAAGAAAAAAATTTTTTAGCTCCTGCAGTTCCCGTGGGGGACAGGAAAACAATATTTTTATACTGTACCAATGACCCAGACTTAGCTGGTGCTAACTCCACAAAAAACCAGGGCCAAACACAAATTTTGCCCCCCAATCCCCAAAATTTGCATCCAAAACAAAAAGAAATCATGTCCTAAAGGACCTCCATAGTACGACTCTACTGCGCATGCGCAGTGACGCAGTCGTCCCGAAATTGGCGCCAAATATCATTCTCTGTTTGGCCCTTCATCAGTCAACATCTCACTGATCTTTGTGCTTGTAAATCTCAGTTTAAAGGATGCCAGACACGTAATTCTTGGAGAAAATGTGATTCTAAGGAGGATAGAAGGAGGAGAGGAAAAAAGAAGTGGCAAAAAATAATCAGGGCTGTACTTAAAATTTTTTGTTAAAATTATGTTAAGTTGCCTATTTTCGAGGCAAACGCCTCTTGTTGTCATTCTTGCTAATTGTTGCACTGCTTATTCAGTGTTTCCTCTCCCCTAACCTTCTAAAGTCCCCCCTTGCAATTCTCCCATGCTTTTGGCATATTTTTGAGAAGTTTCATTTCTAAAATTTCCCTGGGAGAGTTGCTTGGTTACAGAATGTTTTCTGTTATTTTCCCCATAGTTACGTTTTCACCCATGGGTGTATAACGTTTGTGTTCTGCATCTTCCATCTGATGTTCTGCAGATTCTCCCCTGGGAGTCTCTGTTTTGCATCAGATAGAGTGTAATTGAGGACTGATTCCGGGCCAGTTTTTTCAGTGCCTGGAGTCATGTTTTCTTCTGTGTTTACACTGTTTGTTTTCATTGGCAACAGCCTTTTTTGAGGGGGGCTGTTTGCCTTTGAGGTAGTTTATCTCATTATAAGATACATTTATATTATCCGAAAGTGTCTCATTAATTATTTTATATAATTTTAAAATTTTTGACCACACTTTGCCATCGGATCCATCGGGGCTCAACGTTACTTTTCAGCAACTTGGGCTTCTCTGAAAAAATATTTTTTCAAAATTATTTTGTTTTGCAATTGTTTTTTCATTTATTAATGGATCATGTTATTATGTATCTTTGTGTCAGGGGTTTTTGCGAGTAACTAGGACTTATTGTTGTTCCTTCACAATGAAAGGAACTTGTTCAAATTGTAATAGGAAGAAATCTTCCTCTGACTTTCATGATTATTGCATAAATTGTAGTCAGTGTTCTCGCATTAATCCCTGTCCTGTATGTGAACATTGGGATGAGAAACATTGGAAACGTGTGTCACGATATGTTGTTTCTGGAGAAAGAGCGATGCCGGCTCTTTCTCCACAAGGTCACTCTACTCTCTCAGTTTCTATTTCAGAGGAACCAGAACAGGGTGATGTTTCCATGTTATCTTCTTCAAGTGTGCGTCCGTCGTCACAATTAAATACAGAGCTAGCGGCAAAAGTGCTCATGGAGATTAGACAAATGTCGTCCGCTAGCTCGCCCGGTGTAGCGTCCATTCACCGAATGGTTCGGCAGCCGGGTTCGTCCGATGCGGTCCAAGAGGAAATTTTGGGTGATGCGAGCACTATAAAAATAATAGATGCACACCCAGTGACGGCGGATAGTGAACGAGAACGGAGGAAGCCTTTTAGTCCGGTTCCAAGCTCGTCTAGGTCCAGCCGGGCCGCGAGCGAGAGAGGCCCCTCTCTCGTACAACAACATCTGGGACCAGATGTTGTGGTACAAAATGTGTCTTTAGCGGAGCATACGTCCGTCGCTCGGGACGCTCCGTTGTATAAGCAGTCCGCAGAGACTGTTAAGGCTTCCTCTTCTCGCCGGCGCACACGACCGCACCTTGGCTGCGTGACCTCCGATATCTTGCCAGCTTCGCCGAGGAAGGATTATTCGGCGACCAGGTCACACCATCCGGCAGCCAGGGACTCGAGACCGATGGACTCCGGACGTTCGCATAGGAAAAGTATGCGGGAGCCATCCGATGCGGAGCTGCCCTCGGCAAAGCAGCGAAAGACCGCTCCTCCGCAGGTCTCGACGTCGGACATTCTAGTGCAGATAGCACAGCTTATCGCAGCATCCCAGCAGCCGACAGAGACGGTGTCGGATCGAGAATTATCCGACGGCGCTGGGTCGGTACGCTCCGCCGAAGCATCGGGGGCGGACGACCGGGAACATCGGGAGGTCCGACCGGATGGTGAAAGGGATACGGATGAATTGGAGCTATCCCTTTCGGAACAACACAAAGCTGCCGTAGACTTCATCCGGCACTTTCTTCCTCAAGTTGTTCCGTCGGGCCAGACTGCTGCGCTTCCGGACAGGAGAATTATAGCGTCATTGGACTCTGATTTTTTCGAGCGGTTCAGGGACATCGCTCCCGAGTTTCCGTCGCAGTCCAATAATGTTGCAAGAACATTTGAATTATTGAACGACGCTATTTTTAAACTTGCTTCCAGGACAGGGAAAGCAGGCTTCTTGTCCGCAAATACTCTCAACCTGCCTTTCATTAATGCAAGGAATAAATTCGACACGGCAGGTCAGGGTATACCGAGAGTTCCTCTGCGTATGGACGACGAGGCGGAAGACTTAGAGCTATCATTACCGTCGTCAGCTTCTATTCCAACCGCAGTGTTGGAAACAGCTATTGCGTCTAACAGAGCCAATTTAGATGCCTTATCTTACGCAGATCACCTTACGAAGGCGTTATCACTGCGTCTTCAAGGGGAAGAGTTTCAGGATATACAATCCTCCTTAAGACTTCTTTCAAGGGCAGTAGCTTATTCCACGTGTAACTCCGCCCTTTCAGTGGCTAATCTGGAGTTGGTTAGACGTGACGCAGCCCTGTCTACATCCACACTAGTGGATTCTAAGGTGAAGAACTCTCTTAGAGTCGCTTCGGTCTCAGGAGATCTTCTCTTTGACGGCAAGCTTTCCGCTATTTATGATAATATTAAAAAGAAAGCTAGTGATTCTCTGTTGTTTAGATCCGCTCCTAAAAGGTCGGATTCAGCAGACACGAATAAGGCGGGCACTTCTGGGTCTTATCCGCCCAAGAGAGGTTCCTATAGAGGTTCCGGTGCGTCCTCTAGCTCTTATTCGAGAGACCGTCAGGATAGCGACTCTCGTTCGGGACGTCCTTCAGGCCGGGACAATCGGTCGGACGCCCCGAGGTCGACGAGGCGAGGTGCGGGTCGTGGAAGACGTGGTTTCTCCTACCGCAGGCCTCGCAGATCCAGGAGGTGATGGCTCAAACCTCTATCGCGTTCCGGTTGGCGGAAGGTTGTCGAGTTTTTCTCAAGAGTGGGCGTCGATTACGGACGACCCTTGGGTGAGAGGAGTGACTTCGGAAGGTCTAAAGATATCCTTCAAACGAAAGCCTCCATTAACTCGAAGTCCAAAGTGGACTCATCTTCCGTCAAACCCTCAGAAAAGAGACGCTCTGCTATCAGAGGTGCAGTCTCTTTTAATGAAGAACGCGGTAGAGGTCGTAGAAAACCAGGAATCGCTGGGATTCTACAGCCATCTGTTTCTGGTTCCGAAACCAGACGGCTCGTTCCGTCCAGTCATAGATTTGAGCTGGATAAACAAGCTGATCATCGCTCCGAAGTTTTATATGGAGACGATTCGATCGGTCAGAGCGAGTATTCGGGTGAACGATTATGCAACGAGCATAGATCTCAAAGATGCGTACTTTCACGTCATGGTACATCCGACATTCCGAAAGTATCTACGCTTCGCAGTCCTAGGAGTGGTGTATCAGTTCCGGGCCATGTGCTTCGGATTGAATCTAGCACCCTGGGCTTTCACTCGAGTAATGAACTCGGTAATGATTTACTTCCGAGCTCATTCGTCTGCGGTAACGTCGGCCTACCTGGACGACATTCTTCAGAGGTACGGCAACGAGTTAACGCTTCAGAACGATGTTCAGAATCTTCTTCTATTGCTCCGACGTCTCGGTTTCATAGTAAACGAGGAGAAGTCGGATCTGGTGCCGTCCAAGTCATTCACTCATCTGGGAATGAGCTTCGAGACGCACAACAATCTCGTTCGTCTGCCGTTAACCAGAGCGAAATTAGTCAGTTGTTACGCTCGCTATTGTCTAAATACAGACAAAGTCACAGCGAGAGAATTTATGAGACTGATAGGTCTGTGCGGAGCCGCTGCGGATCTCATTCCGATGGGACGGCTACGCACACGGCCTCTTCAAATTTTCTTGACTCAGAATTGGAGTGTGAAAATTCATTCGCTCGATGTAGACGTTCTCTTGTCAGATCAAGTGAAACAAGAGATTCAGACTTGGGCAAACATTCAGTGGTTAACTCAAGGAGTTCCGCTGCAGTTGCCGGATCCGAGTTTTACCATTATGACGGATGCCAGTCAAACAGGTTGGGGTGCATCATTAATCCCAACGGATTCGAGATGCCAGGGTCTTTGGGATCCGCAATTCCTGTGCAAGCACATAAACATCAAGGAAATGATGTCAATTTGGCTTGCGTTACGTCACTGGATGGACATTATTCACGATGCTCATGTCCAAATCCTATCCGACAATACGACAGTAGTGGCGTATATACGGAATCAGGGAGGCACTCATTCAGTTCCGTTGTTCAATCTAACGGAAAGAATCCTTCTGTTTGCGTTGGAACATCACGTTCTTCTTTCGGTCCGTCACATACCGGGTCGTCTGAATGTGCTAGCAGACTCCCTTTCTCGAAAGGGTCGCTTGTTGCCGTCGGAGTGGACTCTCAACAAACAAGTATTCAATCAGATTTGCTACCAATGGGAACGGCCAATGATAGACTTATTTGCGACACATCTCAACAATCAGTTGCAGACGTATGTGTCCCCGTGTCCGGATCCAAGAGCATTTGCTGTAGACGCTCTATCGATCCCTTGGGACGGAATGATAGGATATGCGTATCCTCCAGCGCCGTTAATTCAACAAGTATTGCTAAAGATAAAACAATCTCAATGCAAGATTCTGTTGGTAGCATCTCTGTCGCCACAGAGACCGTGGATAAATCTACTCAGGTGTCTGTTGTGGGACCTACCGCGGAAGCTCCCTCCACGAGAGGATCTTCTTTGGCAGGGGAAATCGCGCCAACTGCATCACAACCCGCAAGGTCTCAACCTTCACGTTTTTCCGTTGTGCGGTCCTTCTTGCATGGCAAGCACTTTACAGGACGAGCAGTGGACGCGATTTCTAACTGTAGGAGGACCTCCTCTTCGCTAAACTATGCGGCTAAGTGGAAGGTTTTCCGTCGTTGGTGTAGGGATCATTCTGTTGATATATTTGATCCCTCTATACCAGACATTGCTAACTTTCTAGTATACTTGTTTGACGAAATCAAACTGCAACCGGTTACTATAAGGGTTATAGATCTATGTTATCTGATACCTATGCACATCATGATAGTTTACAAATTGGATCTGATGTCTCTTTATCGAAATTGGTTAGAAACTTTTCGATAAATAGACCCAGAACTCTTACATTAATTCCTAAGTGGAATTTAGCTTGGGTTCTCCTTAAATTGAAGGAAAAGCCATTTGAACCTCTTGGGACAGTAGATTTCAAATTCTTATCTTATAAGACAGCTTTTCTCTTAGCTTTCTCTTCTGCCAGAAGAGTCAGTGAGCTTCATGCACTATCGGTGGATGATTCTCATTATCGTAGTGTTGGGAACACTATCACCTTCACTACTAACGTCGGTTTTTTAGCTAAGAATCAGGCTCCTAATAAATATCCGGAACCTATTGTTATTAAGGCTCTTCCGTCTTCAGACGGGCGTAGGCCTTTACTCTGTCCTGTTAGAGCACTACGTATCTATAAACAGAGATCTCAGTTCATCAGAAAGGGACGGAAACGTTTCTTTCTGTCTTTGATGCCTAATAGAAAGGACATTTCAGTCCATTCTATTGCTAGATGGATTCAGTTAACTATCCGTACTGCGTATGAAGATTTATCTTCTTCTCAGCAGTCTGTGCTTAAGATTTCTGCTCATGAAGTAAGAGCTCTTTCTACTTCCTGGGCTTATGCTAATAGTGTTGCTATTACAGATTTAATGAAGGCTGCTTATTGGTCTCAGCCATCCACATTTACTAATTTTTATCTCAGAAATATTGAGTCCATTTCTGGAGACCTGCATTGTTTAGGTCCGTTATCTGTTGCTCAGAATGTCGTCCACTAAACAGTTGCAACTATAGTTATGCAGGCTTTCTGTTCCGGCAGTGACTCCGTCCGGCTGCCCTCTTCGCTCTGGGCTATTTGACCCAGGGCAAGGGGAAGGGGGGGGGCGGGTGTTCCCTTAGGTCACCTGCTTTATAGTGAAAAGCAAGGGAATGCCTCCTCCAAGACAGTATTTCTGAGTCGCTTCCGGGATGGTTTTAAAGTGTAATATTAATGTTTAATTTCATTCATGTCTTATTTTTAAAGTGTAGCTCGGTGTGAAGCATTTGTATATGTCAAGTGTCAAACGGGCTTTAATATACAATACTCGGACACTTTTAAATGATTATAAAGAGTCTCAATTCTCTGGACTACTTTATTTATTGGCTTGTTTTAATAATAATTAGTATAAAGGTTATACTGGATATTAATAGAGAACATGAATGTTATTGTGCTCAATTATTAAGGGTAGTGTATCTTTCTAATTTAAATATTAAATAAGAAAGATACATGTAAAGCCTAATACTCCTTTTCTCCTTAAGGGGTTATCTCTTTATTTTATAATTGAGCTTATTGGATTTTCCTCTATGTCCTAGGCCCTCCAGCCTGTTTACTATTCAGCTAAGTCTGGGTCATTGGTACAGTATAAAAATGTTAAAAAATTTATAGTAATTTATATATTTTTTATACTTACCAATGACCCAGACGGGGATGGCCCTCCCTGAGTTGGGAACTCTTGCCTCCCCGCTGAGTACATAGCGCTGACCAGGCACTGCCAGTAAGAATGATATTTGGCGCCAATTTCGGGACGACTGCGTCACTGCGCATGCGCAGTAGAGTCGTACTATGGAGGTCCTTTAGGACATGATTTCTTTTTGTTTTGGATGCAAATTTTGGGGATTGGGGGGCAAAATTTGTGTTTGGCCCTGGTTTTTTGTGGAGTTAGCACCAGCTAAGTCTGGGTCATTGGTAAGTATAAAAAATATATAAATTACTATAAATTTTTTAACTTTCGGCATAAATTAGGTACTTATGACCCAATAAGCCCTCATATCAAATTTGGTTCAAATCGACTTTTTGGTTTGGAAAATAAAAATTTTGGTATAATTTGGGCTCCCACAGTGAGCCCAAATATGAACCCAGGTACTTGGCTTTACCAAACTTCACTCTCAGCCCCTAAGAATGCTGTACATCAAATATCAAAACATTTTGACTGGTGGATCTGAAAAAAAATTTTTTTTTAAAGAATATTCCTCATATTGAACTAAGTTATAATTTGGGCTCCCACAGGGAGACCAAATATGAGCCGAAGGACTTGACTTGAACAAACTTGAATCTCACCTCCCTAAGCATACTGTATACCAAATATCAAAAGATTCTGACCGGTGGATGCGAAGAAGAAGATTTTAAAAGAATATACCTCGTATTGCACTAAGTTACAATTTGGGTTCCCAAAGGGAGTCCAAATATGAACTCAGGGACTTGGCTTGAACAAACATCAATCTCACCCCCCTAAGGATGATGCATAGCAAATATCAAAAGATTCTGATTTGTGGATCCGAAGAAGAAGATTTTTAAAATATATCCCTCATATTGCACTAATTTGAACATTTGGGTTCCCATAGGGAACCCAAATATGGACCGAGGAATTTGATTTCTACAAATATGTGAATCAATGTTCCAAAGATGTTATATGTAAAATATGAAAGCTTTTAGAGCAGTGGTTTGGAAGAAAACAATTCTTTATTTTTTTCCCATTGCCTACTGTGTTAAAAAATACTGACTCAGCACTTTTTCAGAGTCCCGAAAAAGTACCCTATGATAAAACCGATAGCAATTTTTTTTTACCAATCCTTTCTGTTGGTCCCAAGAAAGCTTCACACCAAATAAAAATTCTCACTGCCGTGCAGTTTTTGAGATATAGGCGTTTTAATTTTTTTCTATTTTTAGCTCCTGTGGTTCCCACGGGGCTACAGGAAAAAAAATTTCTGCATAAATTAGGTACTTATGACCCAATAAGCCCTCACATAAAATTTGGTTCAAATTGGCCTCTCGGTTTAAAAAATAGAAATTTGGGGTGGGGCCAAAATTTTTGCTCCTCCCATAACATCGCCAAGTATAGACCTACAAACTTCTCTTGAACAAACTTGAGTCTACACCTCAAAAGGAAGCTGCATACCAAATATCAAGTCTCTGCTATTGCTGGTTCTTGAGAAGAAGATTTTTTAAGAATTGGAGCATTTTTGCCCCACCCCTCTGCTCAATATGAGCCGAAACCTAATTTGCCCAAAAATCAAAATGCCGCTATATAACCCCTACTCACATGAAATTTCATTAACATGCGGCCAGTGGTTTGGAAGAAAAAGACCCAAACACCACCTTCACGCCGGACGACGGACGCCGGACGACGGACGAAAAGTGATCAGAAAAGCTCACCCTGACTTTCAGTCAGGTGAGCTAATAAAGTGTTGTGTTACTTTTACTACACCAGCCTTGCTGTTTATATGTACTCATACAGTACGTGGAGAGTGGATTGTAACTAAATCATCCGGGGAGTGGAGTTATCACCCAAAGTATCCTTTTCAAATTATGTACAGTACAGTCGCCGTGGACTGGTCACTTTCCACGTGTGGGCAATATTTTTGCCGACGCAGTAATATTAGATTCCAAGCACTAATTACAGGAATAAGGCCACACAAAGTAGATGTTCTGTTTCTCAGGCCAAGTTTTGTAAAAGTGCATGTGGGCAGGCGGTTTTTTATTTTATATTTTATTTTTGTAATTATTTCTTTGCCATCAGAAGTTCATATTCTTGGTTTATTTTATGTTTCAGTCCTCATAATGTACAGAATAGCAAGGGGGTGGTGCATTTCGTTCCTTGGGTGCAACAAGGCTTTGCAATGCTAAAGCATTGCAAAGCCTTATTGCACTCAAGGGACAAATTTATCAATTTTATTAACTTGTGTAAAATATCAGCCACAAACCATTTAATTTTTATTTTTTCAAGTTTGCATTGGTCATAAAAAGAGAGCATGCGGCAGCCAAAAGGACCATGCGGGAGGGCCTGAGAAACAGATTTTTAATTTTATTAAGCCTAATCATCAAACATTTAATTAATGAAGCACCGGGTACAACCAGGTGCTTCATTAATTAAAATTTTGCTGATGATGATTTTTACAACCTGGTAAACACATCACATGGACATAACTGCCCAATTACGACCAATCCATGGTGACTGTACTGTACATGTGGACAAAAAACACAAGCAATGATTCAGCCAATGGACCTCCGAGTAGAACCCGGAGGTCCATTGGCTGGAACTTTGCATGTGTTCGTTATACTTTGCAGCACATTTGCAATTATTGCTTGGGAGGAATCTCCACTCTGCGGGTGATTAAGCGATAATACACTCTCCAGGTTCTGTATGTGGATGCTAGCCCAAAACATGCCTAGATAAGCACACAGTTCATGACATGACTTTTAGTTTTAACTATAACCCAAGAGAGATCAGACAGACAAAACATATCAGGCTATATGTAGGTATTTAATTGATGTTGTATTAGTTTATCATAAGCTGTAGTTGGTTAGCATATCTCACAACTGAAGTGACCCCTGCATAACCTAAACGATCAATCATGGCTATTTTCAAGCCTCTCACTGGGCTTCCCAAATAATGGATTTAATAGCATCAAGAAAAACATGCCAATTTTCTTGTCCCTCTTTCCTACTAACTCAATGCACATGCACTTTTCTTCGAGACCACAGAATATTAATAATTACAGCCTTTAGCCCAAGCCATATTGGCATCTCTACTGTGTATAAATAGCACTGAATAAATCAAAGTTCATCTAATTTGCATAATTTATGTAAGAGAAAAAAACCTGTATTATATGTGATGTATTCCATGTTACTGAACATTCATATAAAAAATTAATCAAATCAGAACCTTCATACAGAAGTTCTGTACAAAAAACTGATTACACCAAATTTCGGTATAAAATGGCCATCGGCAGCCATCTTGAATTTTGGACCACACCCAAATACACTCGCTCTCATTCCAAGGCAATAACAAAGGTACCCAAGAAGTTTTGTAAAGATCGGTTCATAAATACAGCCACTAGGTCAAGCCGTATTGACATATGCACTTACTGTCAGGCCTGGAAATAATATTTTTTGGTGCATCGGTCATAATGACCAGCTCCATAATGATCGGATTGGTCATACAGTAACCCGGGTCGGTCATATTTTTTGGCTTCCAGATCAAACATTAACTAGGGCAAAACCCATGTAAATTATGTTGGGCTAACGTCGTAACGATATACAAAATATTAGGGCCCACCTGCATTCAATTTCATTGAAATGACACTTTATAACATTAAACTGCATGATGGGGATGTCTTCAGTCCGCAAGCCACTTTTTTTTTCTTAAAACGTAACAACTGGGACTCCAATGTGACAATTTCTTTGAAATGGAATACTGAACATCTCTGCACCTGGAGCCTGGACGTTTCACCACTGGCAAATCTAGCACCTGGTCATAACCAACCCCATCATTTTCGGCACCAGGAAACCCAGGCACCAAATAGAATCGGCACTTGCACATCTGTCACCTGAGTTTCTGTAAAGCTTTCCAGAAATAATGACAAATTCTGCTCACAGTCTTCAAAAAAAGTATATTACACAAAGGAAAGGAAAGAAGAGGGGATCATCTGGTTTGATTTGTGAAGAACATACACAGAAAAAATAGAGTATAAATGAGTTTCAGTTTCTTTATAAATTTGTCTTGTGTTTTGCGATTTTGTATTTGTATTTATTTTAGAGAATATAGTCAAATGCGCTGGTCATTCACGACCAGTTGGATACAGTTAGCGCAGGTCACATTGACATTTCATGGCGGTCACTGACAGACCTGTTAACTCTCCTGCTTTTGCCGGGAGACTCCCGGTTTGGTACCATCACTGTCCGTGACCGACCACTTATTTCCAGGCCTGCTTATTGTGTGCACTAATTTCGGTACAAACAGGCTACCGGTGGCCACCTTGAATTTTGTCCACACCTCAAAATACTTGTTCTTGACCCACGGTGATAACAAAGGTACCCAAAAAGTTTCATAAAGATCAGTTCATAAATTAGGCCTCTAGCCTGAGCCATATTGAATTGTCGAGGGTTGGACAGATGTCCAGACAGACGACAGCCATGACAATAAACAGCTGCGCCATGAGCGCATGATACGCCCGTTATTAATTACAAGAGGGAACCACACAATATGAGTATACATGTGTACTTGTCAGGTTACATATACTTGCCACCAAAAAATCATGAAAATTGCTCAAAGTCCAACATGTGGAAAATTGCCTATATTTTGATGAATAAAGTCCCATAACTCTGGAATGACAAATCGGACAGTGACACAAATCGAAAGGGAGATTCCTTCTATCAACATATACTTGCAACCAAAAAATCATGACAATTGCTCTAAGCATTTTCAAGTTATTGTTCGACATGTGAAAAATAAAGTCCCATAATTCTGGAATGACTAATCGAACGGCGACACCAACCGAAAGGGAGCTTGCTTCCATCAACATAAACCACCTACTAAAAATCGTGAAAATCTCTCAAAGCGTTCTCGAGTTATCGTACGACGTGTAAAAAATCAGCAATTTTCTAAGTAATAAAGTCCCATAACTCTGGAATGACTAATCGAACGGCAACACTAAACAAAAGGGAGCTTCCCTCCATCGATATACACCACCTACCCAAAAAATCACGAAAATCTCTCAAAGCGTTCTTGAGTTATCATACGACATGTGACCGGACGGACAGATGGACAAACAGACGGATGGACAGACGGACAGACAGATGGACAGCGGTATACCATAATATGACCCGTTTTTTCAAAACGGGCGTATAAAAATTCAAATTTGACTAAGTCAAAATTGAGCTAAAAAGGAAATTTTCCCAACCTGCCTGTGCAACTAAATTGCTGGATTTTTGGGTGAACCCCCAAAATACTTTTATAATACTTTATAGCAGTCTTCTCAAATATATTTTTGTAAACTTTAAAATGTAAAAACTGATTGAGACGATCAACAATATTATTACATAAGTAGCCCAAACTCAGGTCTACCATTTTCAAAATTTCGCATAACCCATTTATTATTCACCTGGTCTGAGCTTGGAGAACTTATCATTCATTCCCATGTACTTGATTTGGGTAACCTGCTAGTTAACTTAAATATGTATGTTTTGCAACTATGCTGATATATGAACTGTTGTTTCATAACCAAGTTCTTCAAGCTCCTATGGACAATATCCTGATGAAGAGAGATGAATCCTTAGGAACAATAATGAGGCTGTGTTGCGGCAATTCAGATACAAATTAGTTGCAATTATAGCCTAATCTTTGGCATGGTCTGGCATGCTGCAGAAGAGTATGGCACCCATAATCACTGTGGCAGAGATATGAATTATTGCCATTTCCTGATTTTGTACGTATGTTACAGTACGTGGAGAGTGTATTATCATTAAATCACCCGCAGAGTGGAGATTTCACCCAAGCAATAATTGCAAATTTGTTGCAAAGCGTAACAAGCACAAGCAAAGTTCCAGCCAATGGACCTCCGGGTTAAACCCGGAGGTCCATTGGCTGAAACACTGCTTGTGTTTTGTGTCCATATGTACAGAATTTGAAAGTGATACTTTGGGTGATAACTCCACTCCACGGGTGAGTTAGTTACAATCCACTCTCCACGTACTGTACATCTTAAGATGATCAACAGTTTAAAATGATGTTGAGCATCACCCTGTCATCAGCATACATGTAGAGGTTTACATATGCCTGAAGCATACAGTTAAAACTAGAAGTCCTGTCACGAACTGTGCGCTTATCTAGGCTTAATTGCATGTAGGAATTGCGCGCAACTGCCATATCGAATGGCATCCAAAGCATGAGAAGTTCTCCTTGTTACCCATAGCAAACACAAGCAATGTTCCTGCCAATGGACCTCCGGGTTACCCAGAGGTCCATTGGCTGAAACTTTGCTTGTGCAAAGGCCATATGTGCAGACTTTGATAGCCTTACCATTGTCATAACGCGTAGATTAACGCGCAAATCGACGTGCTATTTGTGCGCATTTCAGGACAGGACTTCTAGTTTTAACTGTAGCTGCTCTGTTGGCCAATAGTTTAGGCACCAGTTGGGCGTTAAATTTTTGTTTGAGCGAGATTGGAAAATTAAGAGTTAAGAACTGGGAAAAATCATGCCCAAATGTCATTGGGAAAGGCTCCCAAAAACGGCTCCTGTAGATACACCAAACTGTTCCTGGTCAGTGAGCCTTTTCAAAACCAATCTGATTCTGATTAACTCCCTTGGCTTCTGATCTAAAATTAACTAGTCTGTTATTAAGCAGTGCACCAAATAATTTTCCTATACAGCTAATTATAGAAAGATCTCTATAATTGTCCGGGTCCTGAACATTTCCACTTTTACAGACAGGTTTCATTATGGTTGTGCCTAGGGCTGTCATGATTAATCGATTAATCGATTGTTGATCAGTCACGGCAAAATCGATTAGTATTTTTCGTTGTCGAATGATCGGTAAATTATATCCCGTTTTAGACGTTTAATAATTAAAAAAGAAAATATGTTGAAAAAACTATTGTTTCTAAAGGTAAAGAGTTAAGAACATCGATGTTAAACCCCAAGAAGCTATTGGAAGCATTTGTCTTTCAGGTACATTCATCAAAGCTTTGATGTTCTGAACTTTTGAACCGTCAGTGTAATAATCAAGACCGGTCGGCAGTTGCGAAGTTCTCAACTGCCGACCAGTCTTGATTATTACACTGACGGTTCAAAAGTTCAGAACATCAAAGCTTTGAATGTAACTAAAAGAGGATCGTCTTCGTTGTTTACTTGAGGTAGGTCAACTGACTTCAACTTCATTTTTATCGACTTCAAAGAGATGGGGGTCATCTAGGTACGATCAATCGATTATCATCGATTATTTGCGACGCTTAATCGATTCCTAAATTAAAAAATCGTGACAGCCCTAGTTGTGCCCCATGTCTGGATACTTTCAAAAGTTCGAATTGAGTAATACAATTTCTTTTAACCCTTTACCCAATGAATCGGCCACACCTGCCTGCACAATATACAAATTCAGCAGCTGAAAAAATACTATTTTTCAAAAAATTTCAACAAAACCATATCATAAGACCCCTCTTTGGAATGAGCTCGTCGAGCTCATTCCATTGAGGGGTCACATGATATGGTTTTGTTTAAATCTTTTGAAAAAATTGTAGAAAATGATATTTAAAATAATAAATGTTGATATTGTCTGCGTTGGGTAAAGGGTTAAAAGAGATTTTATAATAGATGCACGACATTTGAGCATCGCCTTTGATATAGAATCAAAACCATTGCTTTTGTTGTTTGACAATTTATTTACAGCTTTAAAAATTCATCCTCTTGTATTTCAAAGTATGGTTCATGGATAGTTCCTCATATAGATTAGTTATTGAAATACTGTGATCATTATTAGAACCATTCCCAGGATTAAATAATTTGCTGAAGCGGTTGATCTGTACAATTAGTATCAATGTTATTACAATGATCTTTTATAGATTTAGTTTACAGCTCTGAAATGAGATTCCAATAGCATTTGGGGTCTTTATTAAAATTTGATGCAAATTTACTGACAATTTCGTATCAATGAGGAGTGACATGATATGGTTTTGTTAAAATTTTTTGAAAAATTTAAAAAAATAGTAAATTTTTCCCAGACAGTGCTCTCCTCAGTTGAATTTGAATTGCATGTAGGCAGAATTTTCACCCTTGTCAATTATACAGCAACTGCTACTCATTGCAACATTCCACTTTCTGAATCGTCTGAAAATGGCTACTGAAAACTTTAAAAGTTCAGATTTTTTTCAGGTTTCTTGCTTTTATTTAAAATAAGGTTAGAATATAATGAAGTAAGTATTTTTTTTTACCTTTTAAAAAAAATACATTGAACACTACAATGACATGATTAATTTCTTTTTTACCTCGTTTCTGGCTCCTGTCACTAATTCCATAAACCATGCCCTCACTGCAAACCATCTGAAATTAAAAATGGATATGTACAGTAGAGCCCACGTAACTGGATATCTCTAAACTGAATAACCCTGTTAATTGAATATAATTTTCCAACACAAAACCATTTACCATACATCCAGTACAAATTTGACCTGTTAACTGAACAAAGGTTATAGAGTGAACTCCTGTTAATTGAATAAAAAATCTTGTAACCTGTCGAGAAATTACTCTTGATTCTCCCGTTTTCCTTTGTTTATAGACCTACATGTATTTTGCCCTCAGTACATCCAATACAGGCATTTAATCTATTATATCTTATTTGACAGAGCTTATGGAGCTCTGTCAAACAAGATATAATAGAACAAGAGCTCACGTATCGCTGAAGCAATACAATGTCCCCTACTGGACTAATGAGCATTAACAATTATACAAATGTTATAACTTAGATGTGATCAGCATGAATTCCGTTGAAGCGTTTCCCCCCAAAAAGTCTGGAAAACTGATATTTTGGAGCTTTTCCATATTTCCAAGGGGGCCATAACTCACACAAGAATAATGCAATCAGCATGGAACTCAAACTTGATCTGTAAGTCATCATTCTATAGTAGGTTACCAAATATGAAATCATTCAGTTGAAGAATTTCCAAAGAAAAGTCCGGAAAACTAAAGTGTGACTGACAGACTGACTCACAAACTGACGGATGGACAGAGTGCAAATGAAACTTGATCTGTAAGTCATCGTTCTATAGTAGGTTACCAAAAATGAAATCATTCCATTGTAGCGTTTCCCCCCAAAAGTCCGGAAAACTGATATTTTGGTGCTTTTCCATATTTCCAAGGGCCATAACGCACACAAGAATAAAGCAATCAGCATGAAACTCAAACTTGATCTGTAAGTCATCGTTCTATAGTAGGTTACCGAAAATGAAATCATGCGGTTGAAGCATTTCCAAAAAACATCCGGAAAACTAAAGTGTGACTGACATTTTCCATATTTCCAAGGGCCATAACTCACACAAGAATAATGCAATCAGCATGAAACTCAATCTTGATCTGTAAGTCATCTTTCTATAGTAGGTTACCAAAAATGAAATCATTCGGTTGAAGCATTTCCCAAAAAAAGTCTGGAAAACTAAAGTGTGACTGACAGACTGACTGACAGACTGACGGATGGACAGAGTGCAAATCTATAGTCCCCTTTGGTGATGCCGGTAAGGGACTAAAAATACTAGGTTTATCTCTAGAATGTTAAAAAATTTATAGTAATTTATATATTTTTTATACTTACCAATGACCCAGACATAGCTGGTGCTAACTCTTAAAATATAGGGCCAAACACAAATTTGCATCTAAAACCAAAGAAAACATGTCCTGAATGGCCCTCCACACTTCACCTCTACTGCGCATGCGCAGTGTCAAGGACGTTCCGAAATTGGCGCCATTATTCATTCTTATAACCGGTGCCTGGTAAGCGCTATGTACTCAGCGGGGAGGTAAGAGTTCCCAACTCCTGGGAGGGCCATCCCCGTCTGGGTCATTGGTAAGTATAAAAAATATATAAATTACTATAAATTTTTTAACATTTTTATACTGTACCAATGACCCAGACATAGCTGAATAGTAAAAAGGCTGGAGGGCCAAGGACATAGAGCAAGATGGAATACGCTCAATTATATAAAATAGAGTCATCCCCTCTAGGGAAAAAGAAGTATTAGGCCTTACATGTATCTTTCTTATTTATGATAAATTAGAAAGATACAACACCTTCCAAAATTGAGCATCATACATCCATGTACTCTATTAATATCTAGTATAATCCTTATATTAATAATTTTTAAAGTAAGCCAATAAATAAAGTAAGTCTAGAGAATAGAGACTCTTAATACTCCTTAAAAGTGTCCGAGGATTGTATAATAATGTCCGTTGACACGTGCTATATTCAAAAGCTATACTTTAAAAACTAAGACCTAAATGAATTTTTAAAACATAAACTTCTCACTAACAACCATCCCAATAACAGCTCAGAATTATTAACTCCAGAGGAGGTATCCCCTTGTTTTCATAGTAAAACAGGTGACCCAAGGGAACACCCTCACCCTCTCCCCCCCCCCCCCCCCTTTTTCTTGCCCTGGGTCAAATAGCCCAGAGCGAAGAGGGCAGCAGAACGGAGTCACTGCCGAAACAGACAGCCTACCTAGCTATAGTAGCAACTGTTAAGTAAATGACATTCTGAGCAGAAGATAATAGACCTAACAATAGAGGCCTCCAGAAATAGACTCGATATTTCTGAGATAAAAATTCATGAATGTGGATGGCTGAGCGCAATGAGCAGCCTTCAAAAATCTATAATAGCGAAACTATTAATGTAAGCCCAAGATGTAGAAGAACTCTTACTTCATGAGCCGAAATCTCAAACACAACTGCTGAGTGAATGATATACCATAAGCAGTATCGATAGTTAATTGAATCCATTAGCAATAGAATGGAGCGTAACGTCCTTCTATTAGGCATCAAAGACAGAAGAAGCTTACGCCCATAGTAATAAACAGATATCTGTTTATAAATACATAAACTCTAACCAGACAGAGTAAAGGCCTATGCCCGTACGAAGACGGAAGGACCTTAATAACAATAGGTTCCGGATATTAATTAGGAGCCTGACTCTTATGCGAAAATCCAACCTAAATCGTAAAGGAAGTAGTGATTCCGAAACTACGAAAGTGAAAATCATCCACCGATAGTGCATGAAACTCACTGACTCTTCAGTAAAAGAGAAGCCAACAGAATTACTGTCTAAAAGGTCAGAATTTGAAAACTACTGTTTCCAGAGGCTCAAATGATTACTTAGCTAAATAAGAACCGAAGTTAAATTCCGTATAGGAATTTAATCTAATGATTCTAAGTCTATTTATCAAAAAGTTACTAACTGACTTAGATAAAGAGACATAAGACTCAATTGTAAACCATCATAGAGTGCATAGGTATGAGGTAACATAAACCTATAACCTTAATAATAACAGGCTGCAGTAGATCTTGTCAAACAAGTATACTAAAAAGTTGCAATGACTAGTATGGAGGAATCAACAATATCAACATAGTGATCCCTACACCAACGACGGAAGAACCTCCACTTTAGCCGCATAGTATAGCGAAGAAGAGGTTCTCCTATAGTAAGAAATCGCGTCCAAAGCTCGTCCAGTACAATGCCTACAATGCAATAAGGACCACACAACGGAATACAAGAAGGTTGAGACCTTGCGGGTTGTGATAAAGATGACACGATTTTACCCAGCGAAAAAAGATCCTCTCATGGAGGAAGATTTCGCGTTAAGTCCCACAGTAGACCTCAGAGTAAATTTACCCACGGTCTCTGTGAAGACAGAGATGCTATCAACAGAAATGTATTGTGGTTGTTTATCTTAGCAATACTTGCTGAAACAACAGTGCCGGAGGATACGCATATCCTATCATTCCATCCTATTAGATCAATAGAGCGTTAACAACATAAGCTCAGAGATCAGGACAAGCAAACACATACGTCTGCATTTGATTAACAAGTTGTGTCGTTAATAAATTATCATTGGGCGCTCCCATTGATAGCAAATCTGATTGAATACTTGTTTGTTGAGAGTCCATTCTGACGGCAACAAGCGACCCATAAGTGAACGGGAGTCCGGTAATACAATCAGACGACCCGGAATATGACGGACCGAAGCAGCACTTGGTGTACTATAACAAACAGAAGGATTCTTTCCATTAAATTGAATAACGGAAACGAATGAGTGCCTCCCTGGTTCCGGAGATACACCACCACTGTCGAATTAACGGACAGGATTTGGACATGCGTTTCTGAATAATGTT
Source organism: Pictodentalium vernedei (assembly GCA_031216915.1). NCBI lineage: Eukaryota > Metazoa > Mollusca > Scaphopoda > Dentaliida > Dentaliidae > Pictodentalium > Pictodentalium vernedei. The sequence goes on along the minus strand of CM062296.1, from coordinate 863,840,909 downwards.
CATCCAATGACATAAAGCAAGCCTAAAAAAAAAACATTATTCCGTGGAAGATAAGTACTTGCTTAGAGACTGCGGAACCCAAAGACCCTGGCACTTCGAATCCGTTGGGATCAATATTATATCCCAACCTGTTTGACTGGCAACCGTCATAATTATAAAACTCAGATCCGGCAACTGCAGTGGCACTCCCTGAGTCAACCACCGAATGTTTGCCCCAGTCTGAATCTCTTGCTACACTAGATAGACAAGAGAACGTGTAAATCGAGCAATTCATGGATTGCTGAAAAGTTGCCGTCGAAGAGAAGCTTCTCCGAGAACGAAGCGACTCTGAGAGAGTTCTTCACCTTACTATCCACGCGCGTGGATGTAGCTAGGGCTGCGTCACGTCTAACCAACTCCAAGCAGCCACTGAAGGGCGGAGTTATACGTGAACAAACTACTGCCCTCAAAAGAAATCACATGGAGGAGCATATCCCGGAATTCTTTCTCTTGAAGACGTAATGATAACGCCTCAGTAAGGTGGATTACGTATGATAAAGTGTCTAAGTTAAGTCTATTAGACATCATTGTCGTTTCCAACATTGTGGTTGGAAAAGACATAGACGGCAAAAAAGATTATTTCCAGTCTTTAACCACGCCGTCTAGACGCATATGAACTCTCGTTATGCCCTGTTCTCCCAAAATAAATTATTCGTATAAATGATAAAAGGCAGAAATGAGCATTGCGGACAAGAAACTAAACTATCATGCTTGGTAGCAGGCTTATATATATATAGCGTCGATAAATAATACACATGTTCTAATGACATTATTGGACTGTGTCGTTAAGTCAGGGACAATGTCCCTGAACCGATCCAAAATTCCGTGTCCAATGACGCTATAAGTCTCTTATCCAACATCGCAGCAATGTAGTCCGAAATAACAATTACCGGAAGATAATGCCGGAAGATATGTATGGCAGCTTCCGATGCTACGAAAGGGAAAACTCGAAATCTTTCGAATCCCTTTCGCCATCCTGTCGGACCCTATAAAGCGTTCGGTCGTCCGTACCTGATGCAACCGCGGACCGCACCGACCCAGCGCCGTCGGATAATTCCTGATTCGACCAAGAAACTGTCGATTGCTGGGATGCTGCGAAAAAACTGTGCTAACTCGGATAGCACGTCCGTCACTGAGGCCTGTGGAGAAGCGGTCCTACGATGCATTGCCGCTGGAAGCTCCATGATCGTTACCCCGTGTATACTACTAATATGCGAGCGAACTGAGTGTATAGGCCTCGTGTCCCTTGGCTACTGGATGGCGTGACCTGTTCGCCGTGGAATCACTGAATGACGAAACTAATCGGATACTCGAGGTCACGTAGCCAATGTGCGGTCGTGTGCACTGCTGTGAGAATGAGGAAGCATTATCGACAGTCTCTCGGACTGTCAATATAACGGAGCGTCCCGAGCGACGGACATATGCTCCGAATGTAAAATATCTGAACTACAACATGCGGTCCCCTATGTTGTTGGACGAGAGAGGGACCTCTCTCGCTCACAGCCCGTACGGACCTGGACAAGCCAGGAACCGGACTAACAGGCTTCCTCCGATCTGTCCTCAATCTGCCGTCACTGGGTGAGTACTAAAGTAATTATAGTGCTCGCATCACCCAAATCTCCTTCCTAGACCGCAACGGACGAACCCGGCAGCCGAACCATTCGATGAATGTACGCTACACCGGGTGAGCTAGCGAATGTCACTCCGTCGATCCTACAAGGGACCTCTTAGGCGATAGTCATATTCCATGAGCACTTATTGCCGCTAGCTCTTCATTAACTATGACGACAGAGGCACACTTTTGAAAGACATCTCCGTAACTTTGCGAACAAGAAACCAGAAATGCTTGGTAATAGCAAGCATATAATAATAAATATATAGCGTCGTTCAATAATTCGAAAGTTTGTGTGACATTATTGGACTATGTCGGAACTGAGGGACGATGTCCCTGAACCGAACCAAAAATTTCTAAGTCCACCGACGCTATCAGTTTCTTATCCGGCATCGCAGCATTCTGGTCCGACGAAAGGACCTGTAGAAGATCAAGTCAGATGACATACACAACAGCATATGTTGTTCCGAAAGGGAAAGCTCGAAATTCTCCGAATCCCTTTCGGTATCCCGTCGGACCGGATGAAATTTTCGGACGTCCGTACCCGCTTCCGCGGAGCGTCTCGACCCAGCATCGTTGGATAAAACATTATGCGACAGATTCAGTTGTTGCTGGGATGCTGCGATAAGCTGTGCTATTTAGGATAGCACATCCGTCCCCGAGGCCTGTGCAGTAGCGGTCTTACGATGCATTGCCGCCGGAAGCTCCGTGTACGTTGACTCCCGCACACTTTCCTATGCGAACGTCCGGAGTCTGCAGGCCTCGTGTCCCTGGCTACCGGATGGTGTGACCTGGTCGCCGATGATTCTCTGACTGGCGAAGCTGACTGGATATTCGAGGTCACATAGCCAAGAGCGGTCGTGTACGCTACCATGAGAATGAGGAAGCCTTATTGACAGTCTCTCCGGACTGACTATATGTCGGAGCGTCCCGAGCGGCGGACGTATGCTCCGAATGCGAAACATTTTGTCCCACAACATCTGGGGCCAGATGTTGTTGTACGAGAGAGGGGCCTCTCTCGCTCACCGTCCGGATGGACCAGAACGAGCTATGAACCGGACTAAAAGGCTTCCTCCGTTCTCCCTCTAATCCGCCGTCACTGGGTGTGCATCTGGTTGATTTATAGTGCTCGCATCACCCCAAAACTCCTTCTAGACCGCAACGGACGAACCCGGCTGCCGAACCATTCGATGAATGGACGCTACACCGGGCGAGCTAGCGGACGTCAAAGGCCGTCGAACCTACTAGGGTCCTCTTAGGCAATTGGCGTATTTACATGAGCACTTTTCCGCTAGCCCTTCATTAATTGTGACGACGGAGGCACACTGTTGGAAGACATCACAGATACATCACCCTAATCTTGATCGTCTGAAATAGAAATTGATAAAGTAGAGTGACCCTGCGGGGAAAGGACCGGAATGTCCAATTCCCCACTAACATACCGTGACATACGCTTCCCATGTTGTCATCGAAATCATCAGATACAGAACAGGAGTTAATGCGAGTACACTGACTACATATAGAATGATTATAAAAGTCAGAGGAAGACTTCCTCTTATTACAATTGATCAAAATCCTTTCAATGTGAAAAGAAAACAAAGTCCTGGTACTCGCACCAACCCCTGACAATCAAAATACATAATAATAATATGATCCATTAACATAGAAAAAATAACTAAAATCAAAATATTTTGAAAAAATATTTTTTCAGAACAGCCCAAGTTTCTGAAAAGTAACGTTGAGCCCCAATGGATCCCAAGCCTAAGTGTGGACAAAAAATTTAAAAATATTTTAAACAATTTATGCAACACTTACGAACAATAATAATATATCTAGTTATGATTAAATTAACATCAAGATATTATTTTCAAGAAATCTCCCCATCACAGAGGGCTGTTGTAAATGTAAACAATGAGTGTAAAAACACTAAAATAAGACTCCAGGCACCCAGGCCCGAAATCAGTTACCAAAAATACACTATCTGATGCAAAACAGAGACTTCCAGGGAAGAAACTGCAGAACATCAGATGGTAGATGCAGAACACAACGCCTAACCACCCATAGATGAAGACGTAAACATGGGGAAAAGAACAGAATTCATTCTGTTATTCAGCTAAAACTCCCAAGAAATTTTAGTAATAATAATTACAGAAACTATGCCAAAAGCATGGGAGAATAGCAAGAGGGGACTTAAAGGAAAGGGAGAGAGGAAAAATCAGTGTAACTAAATAACAAGAATGACAACAAAATGGCTGCTGCCTCGAAAATAGGTAACTTAACATAATTTCATTAAAAAATTTTAAGTTACAGCCCTGATAATATTCTGTCACACATTTTTCCTCTCCTTCTATATCCTCCTTAGAATCACCATTTCACTAATATTTATGTGTCTGGCATCATTTAAACTGAGATTTACAAGCACAAAGATCAGTCAGATGTTAACTGATGAAGGGCCAAACTAAGAATAATGGCGCCAATTTCGGAACGTCCTTGACACTGCGCATGTGCAGTAGAAGTGAAGTGTGGAGGGCCATTCAGGACATGTTTTCTTTGGTTTTAGATGCAAATTTTGGGGATTGGGGGGCAAAATTTGTGTTTGGCCCTATATTTTAAGAGTTAGCACCAGCTATGTCTGGGTCATTGGTACAGTATAAAAATATATAAATTTTATAGTAAATTTCCTTTTTTTATACCTACCGCAATTGTTTACTACAGGCTTGCACTACAGTGGAAGAACCTAACTCGGATAAAATACTCTCTATTTTAATCTTTCCCAAGAGATTTGGGAAAGAAAAGTGGTGTAAAAACACCACGAAAAAATCTAAATTTTATAGTAAATTTCCTTTCTTATTATACCTACCACAATTGTTTACTACAGGCCTGCACTACAGTGGAAGTCCCTAAGTTGGATAAAATACTCTCTATTTTTGTCTTTCCCAAGCAATTTGGGAAAGAAAAGTGGTGCAAAAGCACCAAGAAAAAATAAGCCAAAACTGGGTCGAGTGCAACCGGCACAGACCCAGTACGGGACGCTCTCTCCCAAGTACAACTCCACGACTTCCAGTGCGCATATACCGTCGCTAAAGACTCATTCTTTTTGAATCCGTCAACGTTAGAGTTATGTGATCAACGGGGAGGAAAGATTCTTTACCCGTAAAGAAGACGGCAGGGCCTCCATGTAAACAATTGTGGTAGGTATAATAAGAAAGGAAATTTACTATAAAATTTAGATTTCTCATCAACCTACTCACAATTGTTTACTACAGGCTGAATAGACAATAGGCTGGAGGGAAACGCATAACCAACCCACACATAACCCCAGTGCACTGGAACCATGAAGCAGAAGGAAGAGGTCCCGAGGTTTATCAACCATAACGTCGCAATCATTGGTAAAGGACAATGAAAGGAGACATATGGGCCTGTGTGACACACAGACAGAAAAGGGCAGTAACAGCACAAGGCTGAAACTGACCTTCAAGAAGCCTAATGGCTAGGGCAGACAACAGCCTGAGCAGAAGAAAGAGGACCCAAGGCAAAAAGGTCCTCCGACTGCTCCTGCAACTGGCGCAGATAAAAGGTGGAGAAAGTAGAGGCATTTCTCCAGTAGGCTGTCTGCATAACATCTGACAACTTGACGAAGTTAGAATAAGCCCAAGAGGTGGATAATGCCCGCACCTCGTGGGCAGAAATACGATTGGTAATACAATTGCCAGCTGGTAAACAACCGTAAGCCATACGAATAGCTAGACAAATCCATCGAGAAATGGATTGAGGAGAGATCATCTGTCGACCCGGAATAAGAGACAGAAAAAAACGTTTCCGGCCTTTCTGTATGAAACGTGTCCGATCGAGATAAATGCGAATAGCACGGACCGGACAGAGCAAAGGGCGATTACCCTCAACAGAAGGAAGAGCCCTGATACAGATAGGAGGAGGAGTAGTATCTGGTAACTGATTCTTGGCCAAAAAAAAGCAATCAGTGGTAAAAGTAACACTGTTGGGAGAGCTCCTGAAAAAGGCCGGGTCAACCGAGAGGGCGTGAAGCTCACTAACCCGTCTGGCCGAAGCAATCGCCATCAGAAATGCCGTCTTATATGTGAGAAAATGCATATCCACCTGGGATAAAGGTTCGAACGGCAGCCCCCCCCCCCCCACCCTCCCAAGCAAAGCAGCACCCATTAAAGATTCCATCGTGGGGTAAGCTGCAAAGTCCGAGGCCTTTTCAAAGAAAAGTGCCGAACAAGCTTGGAGAGGTAAGGATTAGTGCCGATACAATGCTTCCCCACATAAGAAAAAGTCTCTGAAAGCATGGACCTGTAACCCTTGATGGTAACAGGCAAGACCTTCCATTTAGCTGCATAAGCTAAACCAGTGGAGTGCCTCCTTGAAGAAGAAATGCACTCCACTGCTCGTCTCGAAAAACCTCTACGGAGGAGACAGGACCTGACAAAAGATATGCGTGAAGGCACAATGAAGTCGGGTCGACGTGAAACCTCCTCGGGCGACCTTGACAAAGAAGGTCGCGACGTAGCGGGAGACGTGCCGGAACCGCCGCCATCAGCGAGCGGAGCTGATTGATCCACACCCGCTGCGGCGACAGGGGAGAGATCAGAATGATTCGACAACTGCAGGTTCGAATTTTCGCTAGAACCTGAGGCAGAATCGGAACCGGCGGGAAGGCGTAGCCGACTAGACCGTTCCAATCAAGTGACAGAGCATCCAGGGCAAAAGCCAGAGGATCTGGACACAGGGACACGAAAGTGTCCACCTGATGGTTCTAACGAGTCGCAAAGAGATCGATGTGGGGATGTCCCCAGAGATCGCAAAGCGACTGGAACACTGCCCTGTGGAGTATCCACTCGGTGGAAATAACCCTGCCCTGTCGGGACAGGGAGCCGGCTAGGACATTCAGATGACCGGGAATGTGACGAACAACCACTCCGGCGTGAACATCCTGAGCGAGCAGTAGAAGATCCCAAGCCAATTCGTACATCGGAAGGAACCGAGTGCGTGCCGCCCTGGTTCCAAATGTAAGCAACCACTGTCGAATTGTTGGACAACAGAAGGACCTGGCGATTCGACAGGTGAGGGATCCACTGCCTGAACCTCAGAAGAAGAGTGAGAAGCTCCTTCTGGTTGATGTGTAGAGCTGCTTGATCCTGGTCCCACATCCTGTGTAGGGAAAGACCGAGAGGATCCAACGTCGCACCCCATCCGAGATCGCTGGCATCTGCCATCAGAACACGATCAGACGTGGGTAAGTCCAATGGAACACCCTGCGTAATCCACTGAACATCTGTCCAGGGAAGAAGGTGAGGATAAAGAGATTCCGGAAACGGAAGCACCTGATCCAGATAATCTACATTCGGCCTCCAATGACTGAGCAGAAAGTGTTGGAGAGGTCTGACACACAGCTGACCTAGAGGAACTAGAACTATCACTGAAGGTGATTAATACCCCCGCTTTGGGTTTTTAGAGGAATGCACTTCTGATCATGTAGGCGAAGGCCATAAGGAAATGTATACATAAAGATCATTTTTTGTTGTTGAAATTTGTATTTGCATGTGGCCTTCCACAGAACAGCACTGAATACTTAAAGAGCCCACACATATATGGTTTACATTTGGAAAAACACATTTACAATGTGCAACATGTATTCAAAATCGGTTCATTAATGTAGGAGGAGTTGCACACACAAGAATCCCATTTGAAAACCCATAATAAATCCAAGTTAAAGGGAGATAACCTGGTTAAAATTGTCGCAGATCAAAAATTTGGGAATATGCGTATGTTCACTTAGTTGTGATAATGTTTGAAAGGTTTCGTCAAAATTGATTGATAAATGTAGGAAGAATTGCACGCACAAGAATTTCATGTAGAAACCCATAATAAATCTAAATTAAAGGGAGATAACCTAGTTAAAATTGCCACAGCTCAAAAATTTTGGAATATGCGCATGTTTACTTAGTAGTGATGATGTCTGTAAACTTTTGTCCAAATTGATTGATAAATGTAGGAGGAGTTGGGCACACAAGAATTTCATGCAGAAACCCATATTAAATCAAAGTTCAAGAGAGATAACCTGGTTAAAATTGTCGCAGATCAAACAGTTTGGAATATGCACATGTTCACTTAGTAGAGATGATGTTTGAAAGGTTTCATCAAAATCGGTTCATTAATGTAGGAGGAGTTGCGCACACAAGAATTTGTTCGAACGGAAAGACATAATAAATCTAAGTCAAAGGGAGATAACCTGGTTAAAATTGTCACAGATCAAAAATCTTGGAATGTTAAAAAATTTATAGTAATTTATATATTTTTTATACTTACCAATGACCCAGACATAGCTGGTGCTAACTCTTAAAATATAGGGCCAAACACAAATTTTGCCCCCCAATCCCCAAAATTTGCATCTAAAACTAAAGAAAACATGTCCTGAAAGGCCCTCCACACCTCGCCCCCACTGCGCATGCGCAGTGTCAAGGACGTTCCGAAATTGGCGCCATTTATCATTCTAATAACCAGTGCCTGGTAAGCGCTATGTACTCAGCGGGGAGGCAAGAGTTCCCAACTCCTGGGAGGGCCATCCCCGTCTGGGTCATTGGTAAGTATAAAAAATATATAAATTACTATAAATTTTTTAACATTTTTATACTGTACCAATGACCCAGACATAGCTGAATAGTAAAAAGGCTGGAGGGCCAAGGACATAGAGCAAAATGGAATACGCTCAATAAAATAAAATAGAGTCATCCCCTGTAGGGAAAAGAAGTAATAGGCCTTACATGTATCTTTCTTATTTATGATAAATTAGAAAGATACAACACCTTCCAAAAATTGAGCTTCATACATCCATGTACTCTATTAATATCCAATAATCCTTATACTAATAATTTTTAAAGTAAGCCAATAATAAAGTAAGTCTAGAGAATAGAGACTCTTATACTCCTAAAAGTGTGTGAGAATTGCATAATCATGTCCGTTGACATATGCAATATTCAAAAGCTATACTTTAAAAACTAAGACTTGAATGAATTTTATAAACTTAAACTTCTCACTAAACAACCATCCCAATAACAGCTCAGAATTACTAACTCCGGAGGAGGTATCCCCTTGTTTTCATAGTAAAAACAGGTGACCCAAGGGAACACCCTCCCCCCCCCTTTTTCTTGCCCTGGGTCAAATAGCCCAGAGCGAAGAGGGCAGCCGAACGGAGACACTGCCGAAACAGACAGCCTACCTAGCTATAGTAGCAACTGTTAAGTGAATGACATTCTGAGCAGTAGATAATAGACCTAACAATAGAGGCCTCCAGAAATGGACTCGATATTTCTGAGATAAAATTCATGAATGGATGGCTGAGCGCAATGAGCAGCCTACAAAAATCTATAATAGCAACACTATTAATGTAAGCCCAAGAAGTAGAAGAACTCTTACTTCAAGAGCCGAAATCTTAAGCACAACTGCTAAGCCAATGATATACCATAAGCAGTACGCTAGTTAATAGAATCGATTAACAATAAAATGGAGCGTAACGTCCTTCTACTAGACATCAAAGACAGAAGAAGCTTACGCCCTTGTAATAAACAGATATCTGTTTATAAATACATAAACTGTACCCGGAAAGAGTAAAGGCCTATGCCCATACGAAGACGGAAGGACCTTAAAATAATAGGTTCCGGATAATAGGAGCCTAACTCTTATGCAACAATCCAACCTAAATAGTAACGGAAGTATTGATTCCGAAACTATGAAAGTGAAAATCATTCATCGATAGTGCATGAAACTCACTGACTCTACAGTAAAAGAGAAACCAACAGAATTACTGTCTAAAAGGTCAGAATTTGAAAACTACTGTTTCCAGAGGCTCAAATGATTACTTAGCTAAATAAGAACCGAAGTTAAAATCCGTATAGGAATTTAATCTAAAGATTCTAAGTCTATTTATCAAAAAGTTACTAACTGACTTAGATAAAGAGACAAAAGACTCAATTGTAAACTATCGTAGAGTGCATAGGTATGAGGTAACATAAACCTATAACCTAAATAACAACAGGCTGCAGTAGATCTTGTGAAACAAGTATACTAAAAACTAGCAATGCGTAGTATGGAGGGATCAACCATATGAACATAATGATCCCTACACCACGACGGAAGAGCCTCCACTTTAGTCGCATAGAATAGCGAAGAAGAGGATCTCCTATAGTAAGAAATCGCGTCCAAAGCTCGTCCAGTACAGTGCTTACAATGCAATACGGACCACACAACGGAATACATGAAGGTTGCGACCTTGCTGGTTGTGATAAAGATGACACGATTTACCCAGTGAAAAAAGATCCTCACATAGAGGAAGATTTCACGTTAAGATCCACAGTAGACAAGAGAGTAAATTACTCATGATCTCTGTGAAGATAGAGATGCTATCAACAGAAATGTATTGTGGTTGTTTATCTTAGCAATACCTGCTAAAACAACAGCGCCGGAGGATACGCGTATCCTATCATTGCGTCCTATAGATCAATAGAGCGTTAACAGTATTAGCTCAGAGATCTGGACAAACCAACACATACGTCTGCAATTGATTAGCAAGCTGTGTCATAATAAAACATCATTGGGCGCTCCCATAGATAGCAAATCTGATTAAATACTTGTTTGTTGAGAGTCCATTCTGACAGCAACAAGCGACCCGTAAGAGAACGGGAGTGCGATAAAACAATCAGACGACCCCGAATATGACGGACCAAAACTGAACTTGGTGTACTATAACCAACAGACGGATTCTTTCCATTAAATTGAATAACGGAAACGAAAGAGTGCCTCCCTGGTTCCGGAGATACGCCACTACTGTCGAATTAAAGGACAGGAATTTGGGCATGCATTTCTGAATAATGTTCATGCAATGACATAAAGCAAGCCTAAAAAACATTATTCCGCGGAAGTTAAACTGATAGCTAAAAGACTGCGGAACCCAAAGACCCTGGCACTTCGAATCCGTAGGGATCAGTATATATCCCAATCTGTTTGACTGGCAACCGTCATAACAGCCACACTAGGGTCCGGCAACTGCGGCGGCACTCTCTGAGTCAACCACCGAATGTTTGCCCCAGTCTGAATCTCTTGTAACACTAGATAGACAAGAGAATGTATAAACCAAGCAATTCATGGATTGCCGGAAAGTTGCCGTCGAAGAGAAGCTCCTCCGAGAACGAAGCGACTCTGAGAGAGTTCTTAACCTACTATCCACGCGTGGATGTAGCTAGGGCTGCATCACGTCTAACCAACTCCAATCAGCCACTGAAGGGCGGAGTTATACGTGAACAAAATACTGCCCTCAAAAGAAATTACATTGAGAATAATATCCCGTAAATCTTTTCTTGAAGACGTAATGATAACGCCTCAGTAAGGCGGATTACGTATAATAAAGCGTCTAAGTTAAGTCTACTATACATAATGTCGTTCCCAATATTGAAATTGGAAAAGACATAAACGGCGAAAAAGAATATATGCAGTCTTTAATCACACCGTCTAGACGCATATGAACTCTCGGTATGCCCTGCTCTGCCAAAATAAACTATATGTAAAAAAGATAAAATGGCAGAAAAGAGCCACGCGGACAAGAAACTAAACTATCATGCTTAGTAGCAGGCTTGTATATATATATAATATATAGCGTCGAAAAATAAAACACATGTTGTAATGACAATATTGGACTGCGTCGGTAAGTCAGGGACAAAGTCCCTGTACCGATCGAAAAATCCGAGTCCAATGACGCTATAAGTCTCTTATCCAAGATCGCAGCAATGAAGTCCGAAAAATAATCACTGGAAGAAATGCCAGAAGATATGAAAGGCATCTTCCGATACTACTAAAGGGAAAACTCGAAATCTTTCGAATCCCTTTCGCCATCCTGTCGGACCCTATAAAGCGTTCGGTCGTCCGTAGCTTGATGCAACCGCGGACCGCACCGACCCAGCGCCGTCGGATAATTCCTGATTCGACCGAGAAACCGTCAATTGCTGGGATGCTGCGAAACAACTGTGCTAACTCGGATAGCACGTCCGTCACCGAGGCCTGAGGAGCAGCGGTCTTACGATGCATTGCCGCAGGAAGCTCCGAGATCGTTACCCCGTGCATACTTCCAATATGCGAGCGAACGGAGTGTATAAGCCTCGTGTCCCTTGGCTACCGGATGGCGCGACCTATTCGCTGTGGAATCACTGAATGCCGAAACTGATCGGATACTCGAGGTCACGTAGCCAATGTGCGGTCGTGTGCCCTGCTGTGAGGATGAGGAAGCATTAAAGACAGTCTCTCGGACTGTCAATATAACGGAGCGTCCCGAGCAACGGACATATGCTCCGAATATAAAATATCTGAACCACAACATGCGGTCCCCTATGTTGTTGGCTTCCTCCGATCTGTCCTCAATCTGCCGTCACTGGGTGAGTACTAAAGTAATTAAAGTGCTCGCATCACCCAAATCTCCTTCCTAGACCGCAACGGACGAACCCGGCAGCCGAACCATTCGATGAATGTATGCTACACCGGGTGAGCTAGCGAATGTCATTCCGTAAGCGATAGACATATTCCATGAGCACTTATTGCCGCTAACTCTTCATTAACTATGACGACAGAGGCACACTTTTGAAAGACATCTCCATAACTCTTCGAACAAGAAACCAGAAATGCTTGGATAGCAAGCATAAAATAATAATATATATAGCGTCGTTCAATAATTCGAAAGTTTGTGTGACATTATTGGACTATGTCGGAACTGAGGGACGATGTCCCTGAACCGAACCAAAAATTTCTAAGTCCACCGACGCTATCAGTTTCTTATCCGGCATCGCAGCATATGTTGTTCCGAAAGGGAAAGCTTGAAATCCACCGAATCCCTTTCGGTATCCCGTCGGACCGGATGAAACTTTCGGACGTCCGTACCCGCTTCCGCGGAGCGTCCCGACCCAGCATCGTCGGATAAAATATATGCGACAGATTCAGTTGATGCTGGGATGCTGCGATAAACTGTGCTATTAAGGAAAGCACGTCCGTTCCCGAGGCCTGTGCAGTAGCGGACTTACGATGCATTGCCGCTGGAAGCTCCGTGTACGTTGACTCCCGCACACTTCCTATGCGAACGTCCGGAGTCTGCAGGCCTCGAGTCCCCGGCTACCGACCCAGCGCTGTCGGATAATTCTCGATCCGACACCGTTTCTGTCGGCTGCTGGGATGCTGCGATAAGCTGTGCTATGTGCACAAGAATGTCCGGCGTCGAGACCTGCGGAGGCGCAGTCTATCGGTGCTTCGCCGAGGGCAGCTCCGCATCAGATGGCTCCCGCATACTTCCTATGCGAACGTCCGGAGTCCATCGGTCTCGAATCCCTGGCTGCCGGATGGTGTGACCTGGTCGCCGAAGAATCCTTGATCGGCGAAGCTGGTAATATATCGGCGGTCACGCAGCCAAGGTGCGGTCGTGTGCGCTGATGAGAAGAGGAAGCCTTAGCAGTCTCAGCGGACTGCCTATACAACGGAGCGTCCCGAGCGACGGACGTATGCTCCGCTAACAACACATTTGTACCACAACATCTGGGGCCAGATGTTGTTGAACGAGAGAGGGGCCTCTCTCGCTTGCCGGATGGACCGGAACGAGCTATGAACCGGACTAAAAGGCTTCCTCCGTTCTCCCTCCGATCCGCCGTCACTGGGTGTGCATTAAGTTAATTTTATAGTGCTCGCATCACCCCAAAATTCCTTCTAGACCGCAACGGACGAACCCGGCTGCCGAACCATTCGGTGAATGGACGCTACACCGGGCGAGCTAGCGGACGTCAAAGGCCGTCGAACCTACTAGGGTCCTCTTAGGCAATTGGCGTATTACATGAGCACTTTTCCGCTAGCCCTTCATTAATTGTGACGACGGAGGCACACTGTTGGAAGACATCACAGATACATCACCCTAATCTTGATCGTCTGAAATAGAAATTGATAAAGTAGAGTGACCCTGCGGGGAAAGGACCGGAGTGTCCAAATCCCCAACAACATACCGTGACATACGCTTCCCATATTGTCATCGAAATCATACGATACAGAACAGGAGTTAATGCGAGTACACTGACCACATATAGAATGATAATAAGGTCAGAGGAAGACTTCCTCCTAAAACAATTGATCAATATCCTTTCAATGAGAAAAGAAAACAAGTCCTGGTACTCGCACTAACCCCTGGCAATCAAATACATAATAATAATATGATCCATTAATATAGAAAAAATAATTGAAATCCAAATATTTTGAAAAAATATTTTTTCAGAACAGCCCAAGTTTCTGAAAAGTAACGTTGAGCCCCAATGGATCCCAAGCCTAAGTGTGGACAAAAATTTAAAAAATATTTTAAACAATTTATTCAACACTTACGAACAATAATAATGTATCTAGTTATGATTAAAATAACATAAAGATATTATTATTTAGAAATCCCCCCCTCACACAGAGGGCTGTTGTAAATGTAAACAATGAGTGTAAAAACACTAAAATAAGACTCCAGGCACCCAGGCCCGAAATCAGTTACCAAAAATACACCATCTGATGCAAAACAGAGACTTCCAGGGAAGAAACTGCAGAACATCAGATGGTAGATGCAGAACACAACGCCTAACCACCCGTAGGTGAAGACGTAAACATGGGGAAAGAACAGAATTCATTCTGTTATTAAGCTAAAACTCCCAAGAAATTTTAGTAATAATAATTACAGAAACTATGCCAAAAGCATGGGAGAATAGCAAGGGGGAACTTAAAGGACAGGGAGAGAGGAAAAACACTTGAAAAAAGAGTGTAACTAAATAATCAGAATGACAACAAAATGGCTGCTGCCTTGAAAATAGGTAACTTAACATAATTTCATTAAAAAATTTTAAGTTACAGCCCTGATAATATTCTGTCACACATTCTTTTCCTCTCCTCCTTTTCTATCCTCCTTAGAATCACCATTTCACTAATATTTATGTGTCTGGCATCATTTAAACTGAGATTTAAAAGCACAAAGATCAGTCAGATGTTAACTGATGAAGGGCCAAACTTAGAATGATAAATGGCGCCAATTTCGGAACGTCCTTGACACTGCGCATGCGCAGTGGGGGCGAGGTGTGGAGGGCCTTTCAGGACATGTTTTCTTTAGTTTTAGATGCAAATTTTGGGGATTGGGGGGCAAAATTTGTGTTTGGCCCTATATTTTAAGAGTTAGCACCAGCTATGTCTGGGTCATTGGTACAGTATAAAAATATGCGCATGTTCACTTAGTAGTGATGATGTCTGAAAAGTTTCGTCCAAATTGATTGATAAATGTAGGAGGAGTTGCACGCACAAGAATTTCATGTAGAAACCCATAATAAATCTAAGTTAAAGGGAGATAACCTAGTTAAAATTGCCACAGCTCAAAAATTTTGGAATATGCGCATGTTCACTTAGTAGTGATGATGTCTGTAAACTTTCGTCCAAATTGATTGATAAATGTAGGAGGAGTTGCGCACACAAGAATTTCATGCAGAAACCCATATTAAATCAAAGTTCAAGAGAGATAACCTGGTTAAAATTGTCGCAGATCAAAAAGTTTGGAATATGTACATGTTCACTTAGTAGAGATGATGTTTGAAAGGTTTCATCAAAATCGGTTCATTAATGTAGGAGGAGTTGCGCACACAAGAATTTGTTCGAACGGAAAGACATAATAAATCTAAGTCAAAGGGAGATAACCTGGTTAAAATTGTCGCAGATCAAAAATCTTGGAATATGCGCATGTTCACTTAGTAGTGATGATGTCTGAAAAGTTTTGTCCAAATTGACTGATAAATGTAGGAGGAGTTGCGCACACAAGAATTTCATGTAGAAACCCATATTAAATCAAAGTTCAAGAGAGATAACCTGGTTAAAATTGTCGCAGATTAAAAAGTTTGGAATATGCACATGTTCACTTAGTAGAGATGATGTTTGAAAGGTTTCATCAAAATCGGTTCATTAATGTAGGAGGAGTTGCGCACACAAGAATTTGTTCGGATGGAAAGACACAATAAATCTAAGTCAAAGGGAGAAAACCTGGTTAAAATTGTCGCAGATCAAAAATCTTGGAATATGCGCATGTTCACTTAGTAGTGATGATGTCTGAAAAGTTTTGTCCAAATTGATTGATAAATGTAGGAGGAGTTGCACGCACAAGAATTTCATGTAGAAACCCATAATAAATCTAAGTTAAAGGGAGATAACCTAGTTAAAATTGCCACAGCTCAAAAATTTTGGAATATGCGCATGTTCACTTAGTAGTGATGATGTCTGTAAACTTTCGTCCAAATTGATTGATAAATGCAGGAGGAGTTGCGCACACAAGAATTTCATGCCGAAACCCATATTAAATCAAAGTTCAAGAGAGATAACCTGGTTAAAATTGTCGCAGATCAAAAAGTTTGGAATATGCACATGTTCACTTAGTAGAGATGATGTTTGAAAGGTTTCATCAAAATCGGTTCATTAATGTAGGAGGAGTTGCGCACACAAGAATTTGTTCGAACGGAAAGACATAATAAATCTAAGTCAAAGGGAGATAACCTGGTTAAAATTGTCACAGATCAAAAATCTTGGAATATGCGCATGTTCACTTAGTAGTGATGATGTCTGAAAAGTTTTGTCCAAATTGATTGATAAATGTACGAGGAGTTGCGCACACAAGAAGTTCATGTAGAAACCCATATTAAATCAAAGTTCAAGAGAGATAACCTGGTTAAAATTGTCGCAGATTAAAAAGTTTGGAATATGCACATGTTCACTTAGTAGAGATGATGTTTGAAAGGTTTCATCAAAATCGGTTCATTAATGTAGGAGGAGTTGCGCACACAAGAATTTGTTCGGATGGAAAGACACAATAAATCTAAGTCAAAGGGAGAAAACCTGGTTAAAATTGTCGCAGATCAAAAATCTTGGAATATGCGCATGTTCACTTAGTAGTGATGATGTCTGAAAAGTTTTGTCCAAATTGATTGATAAATGTAGGAGGAGTTGCGCACACAAGAATTTCATGTCCGGAAAGACGTACGGACGGACGGACGGACGGACGGACGTACGGACGTACGGACGTACGGACGTACAGGGCGATTCCTATATAGCCCCCACTTCTTCGAAGCGGGGGTATAATGAGATCCATAACCGAACCGCAGAGACCGATCAGCCGGAGAAAACTCCGAGCGGTCGCGGACGTGGACCGGGACAGAGTCAGAGCAAAAGCTGAGAGAATCACAGCCTTGGCCTGGGGAACCGCTACCAAACTGAATTGGGTTTGGAAAGCCATCCCCAAATGACAAAACGACTGAGAAGGGACCAGGTCCGACTTCCCCTCGCTGACTCTGAATCGTAGCGACGTGAGCAAGCTCAACAGAGTGGCGACATCCGACTCCAGTAAGGCAGCATTGGAATGCCTCTGGAGGATATCGTCCAGATATGCCGAAGTAGTCACCCTGGACTGTGTGTGATGGAACGCTATCGCATGCGACATCAGTCTGGTGAAGGCCCAAGGAGCCAGGTTGAGGCCGAAAGGCATGGCCTTGAACTGGTAAACTCGCCCCAGAAAAGCGAACCTGAGATACTTCCGTGACGCCAGATGCATCGGAACGTGGAAGTAAGCATCTCGCAGGTCGATGCTGGCAGCGAAATCTCCCTGGTGAATTGATTGGCGGACCAACCTGAAAGTCTCCATGCTGAACTTGGGAGCAATAATAGACTGGTTCAGGATACTCAGATCGATAACCGGTCGGAGTCGGTCCTTCTTCGGCACCAAGAACAGGCGGGAATAGAAACCCACTGACTGAATGTTCTTGACGACCTCGAGCACCCCCTTTGCCAGGAGATTGCCAATCTCCGTGGACAAAAGTTCCCGACGTAAAACGTCTGAAGGAACTGTGGTTGGAAGAGGCACCCTTGACAGAGTGGGGTGCCATCTGAAGGATATTCGCAGCCCGGACCGAACAACATCTAACACCCACGGATCGGATGTGATGGTGGCCCAATGGTCTGCGAACTCTACTATCCTTCCTCCAACCTGGGACGAGTCGAGGTGAGGACCTTCATTTCGAGCCCCGACGAGGCCTGCGAAAGGAGAAACCACCTCCTCTACTAAATGAAGAATCCTGAGACTTCCCTCGATTCTGCCGACCTTTACCCTTAACCCTTGAGTAAGAAGTAGAGGCGGCGGCAGAAGGACCAGCCTTTTGCTTCACAGAGGAAGCAGAAGGGTACTTGTTAGGCTTGGAATGGCCCCTGCCTCCCCTAGAAGGCTGATCAAGCTGACGAAACAGCAGCTGATCTTTGGAATGACGTAGGACGTCATCCCGGACCGTCGACACAGAACCATGGAAAAGTTGCGGACCTGCCAGAGAAGCAGATCGAAGAGCAGCACGCTGCTCCTCGGGAAGGGATCGTCCTGTGTCCAGCACAGCGTCCCTTTGAACTAATTCCAGATTAGCCGTGTTACAGGCATGCATGTGAGTAAGATGCATAAGCGCCTTTGACAGCACACGCAAAGGAGCCTGTATCTCGTCAAACTTATCTGGAGGCAGATAAGCAGCCAAAGCTGAGACGACGTGATCTGAGAGAGAAAGCATGCCAAGCATCTCTCTAGATAAGCCCAACGTGGACTCCAGAGTTGTTATTGGAATGACGGCAGACTTGGGCTTGGAAAGCCCGAGGGAAGTGGAGTCCTGATCCAGAACCGTCAAAGTCTGGCAGACCGACGGATTGGCAAAATCGTAGGAACGATAACGCACAGGAGGCAAAAAGGTGTCAACCCTGGTGAAGAACGGAGTCTTCAGAGCCTTGGAACTCAGCTTGGAGTCCAATGCTGAAAAAGCTTCAACCACCTGTACCGACTGGCACGGTCGAAGGCGCCCAGAAGCAGGTTGCTCCATAGGCTGAAGGCGCGCGACCGATGATCGCGGCCTGGCTGACACTGTCGGCTGGTTAGCAGGTTTGAGATCAGGCAGAAACCCAAACACAAAGTCAAGAGCTGCCCCCAAGTCCGAAGACTGCTGGCCCTCAACATCAAGCATGTCGGACTCCTCCCCAGAGTCGGAAGACACATAGCCCATCGTGGGCAAACCAGCTGACGCCTCCCATGGTGTCGGGACACCAGGGCGATCAGAAACCGGTCTGTTTCCAATCCCAGGTCCAATCCCAGGAGGCGGCGCCATAGGAGGCGCCTGGAAACTACTCGCTGGAAGCAACAGGAAGGCTCTTTGACAGAACCTGAGTGAGTAAGGAGAGGGCCTCCCTAAGCTCACTGTCCGATTCGACAGGGGAGCGAACCGGCAAAGTGGCTTCACCTCTGACCCTCTTAACCAGCGAAGGGTCGCGATCCTCCAAAACACCCGACGCGGGACGACGGGCGGCAGCCGAAACATCTGAAGGCAGACGTGTATAGGGGTACGAGGCACCCCGAGGATCAATATAGCGAGAACTCCTGAGAGTCACCGCGGACCTCTGTGGGCAGAAGGTCCAGGCTGCACAAAAGGCGTTGGTCCCCCAAAACTGGTCGTGTGGCCAGAATGAGTGGACAGAAACGCCACGGAGTTCATAGTGTCTCCACTAAGAACCACAGGTACTCGGCACAAGCTGGGAAATCGAAAGAAAAATGATATTTGATACCATTTTTGAATCCATGCTGACGTGCCCCTGTAATGGTATATAAATATTAACAAGGTAAACAACTCGCTTTTCGAAAACGATAGCACTCATCTTCGTTTTCCCCCCTCAAATTTGATTCACACAACGTATCCAACAGTACCCGGTATCATTGGAAAGGGGAATGAATAAGCTTTACAATGGTGTATTACACGACCGTTGGGTGTTCTTGAGTTGTTCATGATATCTGGGAGAAGTCGCAGAAAAGGCCGAAAAACATTTAGTCGGACAAGAAAGTGCACAGTGAAATGAGGTTTCCGAGCGACAATTATCCGATTTATTATAAATAATTCGAGGTCCCATTGTCTATGGAGGGCAGATTCAAATATTAACCGTATGCCTTTATCAATTACTAATCTCGGATCCACATTTATTCATTTCTGGCGATCGCATTTGCTGAACTTGGGACCAAAGATAGACTGGTTCAGGATACTAAGATCGATAACCGGTCGGAGTCGGCCGTCCTTCTTCAGCACCAAGAACAGGAGGGAATAAACCCCACTGACTGAATGTTCTTGATGACCTTGAACGCCCCCTTGGCCAGGAGATTGTCTATCTCCATGGACAAAAGCTCCCGACGTAAAACGTCTGAAGGAACAGTGGTTGGAAGAGGCACTCTGGATAGAGTGGGGTGCCTCTGGAAGGATATTCGCAGCCTGGACCAAACAACATCTAACACCCAAGGATCGGATGTGATGGTGGTCTGCGAACTCTGCTATCTTTCCTCCAACCTGGGACGAATCAAGGTGAGGACCTTCATTTCGAGCCCCGACGAGGACCACGAGAGGAGAAACCACCTCCTCTACTGAATGAAGAATTCTGAGACTTCCCTCTAGCCTGCCGACACTTTCCTTTACCCCAAGAGTAAGAAGTAGAAGCAGAGGCAGAAGGATCAGCCCTTTGTTTCGCAGAGGAAGCAGAAGGGTACTTGTTAGGCTTTGAATGGTCCCTGCCTCCCCTAGAAGGCTGATCAAGCTGATGAAGCAGCAGCTGATCTTTGGAATGATGTATCACGTCATCCCAGACTGTCGAAGCGAAACCCATGGAACAGTAGCGGTCCTGCCAAAGAAGCAGATCGAAGAGCAGCGCGCTGCCCCCTGGAAGGGATCAGCCTGTGTCCAGCACAGAGTCCCTTCGAACTAGTTCCAAAATAGCTGTGTCACAGGCATGCGTGTGAGTAAGATGCATGAGTGCCTTGGACAGCACACACAAATGAGTCTGTAGATCGTCAAACCTATCTGGAGGCAGATAGGCAGCTAAGGCAGAGACGACGTGATCGGAGAGAAAGCATACTCAGCATTCCTCCTGATCAGCCCAACATGGACTCCAGAGTCATCATAGGAATGACGGCAGACTTGGGCTTGGAAAGCCTAAGGGAACTGGAGTCTTGGTCCAAAACCGTCAAAGTCTGGCAGACTGACGGATTGGCGAAATCGTAGTAACGATAACGCACCGGAGGCAAAAAGGTGTCAACCCTGGTGAAGAACGGATCCTTCATAGCCTTGGAACACAGTTTAGAGTCCAAGGCTGAAAATGCTTCAACCACCAGTACTGACTGGCACCGTCGAAGACGCCCAGAAGCAGGTTGCTCCACAGGCTGTAAGCATGCGACCGACGATCACAGCCTGGCTAACACTGTTGGCTGGTTTGATGGTTTGAGATCCGGAAGGAACCCAAAACACAAAGTCAAGAGCTGGCCCCAAGTCAGAAGACTGCTGGCTCTCGACATCAAGGATGTCTGACTCCTCCCTGGAGTCGGAAGACACATAGCCCATCGTGGGCAAACCAGCCGACACCTCCCATGGTGTAGGAACACCCGGGGGATCATAAAGCAGCCTGTTTCCAATCCAGGGAGGCGGTGCCATAGGGGGGCGCCTGGAAACCACTCGCTGGAAGCAACAGGAAGGCTCTTGGACAGAACATGAGTGAAAGGGCCTCCCTAAGCTCACTGCCTGTACCAGCCGGTTTGACATGGGGACGAACCAGCAAAGTGGCTTCACACCTGACCCTCTTAACCAACGAAGGGTCACGATCCTCCAATACACCCGACGGGCGGCTGCCGAAACATCTGAGGGCAGATGTGTACAGGGGTACGACACACCCCGAGGATCAACACAGGGGGAACTCAGGAGAGTTGCCGTGGACCTCTGTGGGGCAGAGGTTACAGGCTGCACAGAAGGCGTTGGTCCCGCCAAACTGGCCGTGTGACCAGAATGAGTGGACGGAAAACGCCAATGACACAACTGTGGTACTCGACGGAGCAGAGACAACAGTAGAGGGTCCGGCCGGCAGCCACTTCCAACTTCTCCGAGTTGAAGTCAGGGAAGGCTGAGGCCGATATCCCCACGTCTACTCTACCAGACATCGCAGCAGACCACTGCAGGTATAAAACTGCTATGCTCAACGGCTGAGAGGACACAGCAGGGGTTCAGTCGGCAGCCACTTCCGACTTTGCCGAGTTGAAGTCGGGGAAGGCTGAGGCCGATACATCATAACGGGAGCGGGAGGAGCTGCACATCCCCCACGGAGGGGGTATAACTCACACCAGGCGTGGTCGAGTCAGGGGGACGGGGGGAACAACAGCCCCCCCCCCCACACAGGGGCCGGGAGGAGCTGCACATTCCCCACGGAGGGGGTATAACTCACACCAGACATGGTCGAGTCGGGAGGCCCTGAAACTACAGCATCCTACACCACCCGCGTGTGCGGAAGAAACGGCCACGAGAACACACCAAGGCGAGGGCAATAGGAATTGCCCAAATGGAACCGAACTGGAAATAAGAGGTGAGAGCAATAGCAGGGTTTGTGTTTTGTCGCAGCCGACCGG
Organism: Pictodentalium vernedei; assembly: GCA_031216915.1. Taxonomy (NCBI): domain Eukaryota; kingdom Metazoa; phylum Mollusca; class Scaphopoda; order Dentaliida; family Dentaliidae; genus Pictodentalium; species Pictodentalium vernedei. Next base: position 863,818,716 of record CM062296.1, on the reverse strand, counting down.
CACCGGCCCCGAGAAGTTTGTCGTGGAGGCCATTTTTCCGGCCGCGATCGATCCGCGAACTACAATCTAAACTAACCCATCTGCCGCGAATATGCAGTCCTTCGATTTTAGCGTGCGCTGGCGCACGCAGTGCGCATGTAAATGCTGATGGTAGCATGTTATGTTGGGCACACGTAGCCGTTCAAAAAGTAGCGCTTGCAAATAATAACAGACAGTCAAAATGTCCGAGGCCAACATTATCTACCCCAAATCACAGGCCCTCATGGTTTGATCAGTATTAAACACTGGTTTTTTTCAAATGTAAACAATACTTTCAAAGGAAGTATCCCTTACACCTGCGCAGTAAGGTTACTTCAGGAAAACATCTGTCAAATATTGAACATCGAGCATCGTTAACGCCCACGACAATTGTCAGTCTCCAACACTTGCACGGAAAATACGCCCACTCAATCACCAAACATCTCGGCACTCACCAGTTTCACCTGTCAATAATTTTGCAGTCTGCTCACACACCTACCAATTTCCAATATCAGGGACAAAACGTCTCCAACTGCTGTAAATAACCAGATTTCATACATTTATTTTGCCAAGAAGAAAATTTCTTTCACAACCTGTCTTAGAAAATCGTGAATCGGAAATTTTTCCTGATAGATTAAAAATTACCACAACTCATTTGAAGGAGTGAATCAATTGCAAAAAGCCAAAAATATTTTTGGAAAATCCGAAACACACAAAATCAAATCTTTGCGGTTTTTATCGCCCAACTTGAATGCCCATAATTAATAATATGCATTTCATTTCGACATACCATTGTATTTTTTTTTATATCAATCAAGGGTGAGTGTTAGATGTATCATCAGTTCCAACAATTATCCTGCCTCATAAATTTATTTATATCGCCCAACTTGGGCACTTGACATACGTTTCGAACAACATAATGGCACCAGTCATTCCCAAAATAAACAAAAGTAACAAGCCATCGGAAGTGCAGGTTTGGGATGTTTCGGCCTTTTACAGTTTAGCCTTGGGACGTTTTGCCCCGGGATATTTCTGCCCCGATATGTTTTGAAATCGAAGACGAAACAAAAGAAGAAGAAAAAAATGGGGGTGTTTTGGCCTCGACAGGCGGTACGTTTCGGCCCCAGTTGAGGCCAAAACGTTCCCCCCCCCCCCCCCCCCCCCCCCCAAAAAAAGAAGCCGAAACGACCCAGAACCGACGTGATTGTGGCATTTCAAACATTTTTTTACCCTACAAACCTGCGACGCTGTATTTGTAAACACAAAGCCTGGTGGATTCAGCTCTGGTCATGTACCCAGATGTATGGGTCGGAAGTCTTCATTTTCTTTGACTTTGGAAAATTGGCCCTGAATAGAGGCCCCGACCCTCTGATCCCAGGGCCAATTTTTTGGCCTCGACCATTTTCTAAATCACGAACCCTGCAATAGAGGAAAAAGGTGAACTCAACAGAAACAAAAAGTAGAAGAACACCCTCAACTTCGAGAGAAGGTGGCAGAAAAAAAATGGTGGGTACACGACAGAACCCATCAGGGGTCATCAGGGACCGAAAATAAACAGCTGCGCCATGAGCGCATGATACACCCGTTATTAATTACAAGAGAGAACCACACAATATGAGTATACATGTGTACTTGTCAGGTTACATATACTTGCCACCAAAAAATCATGAAAATTGCTCAAAGTCCAACATGTGAAAAATTGCCTATATTTTGATGAATAAAGTCCCATAACTCTGGAGTGACAAGTCGGACAGCAACACAAATCGAAAGGGAGATTCCTTCTATCAACATATACTTGCAACCAAAAAATCATGAAAATTGCTCTTAGCATTTTCAAGTTATTGTTCAACATGTGAAAAATAAAGTCCCATAACTCTGGAACGACTAATCGAACGGCGACACCAACCGAAAGGGAGCTTCCTTCCATCAACATAAACCACCTACCAAAAAATTGTGAAAATCTCTCAAAGCGTTCTCGAGTTATCGTACAACATGTAAAAAATCAACAATTTTCTAAGTAATAAAGTCCCATAACTCTGGAATGACTAATCGAACAGCGACACTAAACGAAAGGGAGCTTCCCTCCATCAACATAAACCACCTACCAAAAAATCGTGAAAATCTCTCGAAGCGTTCTCGAGTTATCGAATGACGTGTAAAAAATCAACAATTTTCTAAGTAATAAAGTCCCATAACTCTGGAATGACCAATCAAACGGCGACACTAAATGAAAGGGAGCTTCCCTCCATCGCTATACACCACCTACCACAAAATCACGAAAATCTCTGAAAGCTTTATCGAGTTATCGTATGACGTGTAAAAAATCAACAATTTTCTAAGTAATAAAGTCCCATAACTCTGGAGTGACTAATCGAACGGCGACGCTAAACGAAAGGGAGCTTCCCTCCATCAATATACACCACCTACTACCCAAAAATCACGAAAATCTCTCAAAGCGTTCTTGAGTTATCGTACGACATGTGACCGGACGGACAGACGGACAAATGGATGGAGAGACGGACAGCGGTATACCATAATACGACCCGTTTTTTCAAAACGGGCGTATAAAAACAAAAATTCAGCCCTCAACAGAGTGAAGAAATCCTGTCCAGACAGTCCCTAATTGAGACCTAACTCCAGTAACAATTTAAATTTATCAACCAAAAAATTTCATTCATTGTCGAACCGCGTTGACACGATGTCGAAAAAACATTCCCGAAAACGGAATAATAAATAATGTACAATGAGAATGTGGTTGAAAATATTAACGAGAATATATAAAACACAGTCTTGTTTTTATACAATCTTCAGATCCATAATCCAGTCACAGGAAAACCATTATCGACGAGCTGAATTATCACTGTATCATAATGCAAAGATGGCGCAACACATCAACCACGTTGCACGGACAGAAGAAGAATGGTTTTGATATTACTGCTTGCACACTGGATAACGGAAGTCGTGGAATTGTACTAAGAGAAGAGCGTTCCTTACTGGGTGTGTGCCGATGGCGCTCGACCCAGTTTTGGCTTATTTTTTCGAAGTGTTTTTACACCACTTTTCTTTCCCAAATCTCTTGGGAAAGATTAAAATAGAGAGTATTTTATCCGAGTTAGGTTCTTCCACTGTAGAGCAAGCCTGTAGTAAACAATTGCAAGGTAGGTTGATAAGAAACAGGAATGTGACACAATTATTTATTATTTATTGCTGCTTATGGTCACATATTTATGCACAATGGCTAATCATGACCGTGACAGTTTTACTGGTGGAGGAAGCCGGAGTACCCAGAGAAAACCACTGAGCAACGGCGAGCAACTGTCAGCTCCCCTACATACTAACTCCACACAAGCAGGGTTTGCACTGGTTGAAGACAAGTGCACCATCAACGTGCAGTACGCCTTAGTACACAACGCCACCGTGTCCCCACGCTGGCAATGGAGATGAAGTGTCTTGCCCAAGGACACAACGCAGTTGCCGCAGGTGGGATTTGAACCAAGGACGTCTCGGCTTGCAGCCTGCACCTCTACCTACTGAGCCACCGCGATCCTCCAATGTGACACAATGCCTGTTAATTGAATACTCCTTTAATTGATGAATTTTGCTTGGCAAAGTGGCTACTCAATTAACAGGGTTCCACTGTATTAACTTGCTTTTAATGGGTCCATCAGCCTGTGTCATTTATTTTTTTATACTTATCCCATAGTAATAAACCCGACATAAATTTTCGAACAAACTTTATTTTGATCATTTATGGACAACAGCACATAATGAATGTCTTACCTCCCTTGGTGTACACTAAGAGGTGTGTACAAAAAAGCTTTAACAAGCAAATTGCAGGTAAACCTCTGAGCCTACAAGGGAGATAATTCTAATGAGTATGAATGGAAATAGTAACAAAATATTACCAAATAAATCTGAATACAGTACTAGGAGTGTGTAATTATCACTAAATCACCCACAGAGTGGAGATTCCACCCAAGCAATAATTGCAAATTTGTTGCAAAGCATGGCAAGCACAAGCAAAGTTTCAGCCAATGGACCTCCGGGTTAAACCCGGAGGTCCATTGGCTGAAGCACTGCTTTTGTTTTTAGTCGATGTATACAAAATTTGAAAGTTATACACTTAAAACTAGAAGTCCTGTCATGAAATGCACACAAATAGCACGTCGATCTGTGCGTTTATCAACGCGTTATGATCATAGTAAGGCTATCACATTCTGTACATATAGTCTGTGCACAAGCAATGTTTCAGCCAATGGAACTCCGGGTCATCCGGAGGTCCACTGGCAGAAACATTGGCTGTGTTTGCTATGAGTAAACAGGAGAATCTGCCTTGCTTTGGATGCTATTCAAAATGGCAACTGCGCGAAATTCATCTGCGCAATTAAGCCTAGATAAGTGCACAGTTCATAGCAGGACTTCCACTCTTCAGGTGATTTAGTTACAATCCACTCTTCACGCCCTGTACATCCTGAATAAGTCTAAAGTAATGCACTCCCTGATGCCCTAGTTTGTATTAGATTATTTAACAAATCTACTAAATATTAAACACCTTTTGTTCATCATTTTGGAGCTAATGGAGATAACAAATGAAAGTGTCAATGACACTGTAGCTTAACTTGTGTGTTGTGACTGATGAAAAGGATAATGTTCAATGTTCATGAAAGGATTATGAAATAAGACAAGAATTGTGATAATTGGGAATATGTTCATTTCTGTTCCCTGTATGCTATGTTTTTGATAAAGAGCTGAGGGGTGGGTTAATATGACCTCACATTTAATGTATGTGGCCCTCACAGTTAACGTATATCAACGAAAGTTACCAAGTTACAGTGAAATTATTCCAAAACCAGTCATCCTATCAAGTTACATTAAAATCCCTTCATAAATATGGCCTGTAGACTGTGCTAAAGATTTTTGGGCTTCGGGCCCCTATAGCCATCAGTTTCCCAATTGAGTCCAAAGGGGACGTTCTCATCTAGACATTATATGAAGTCAACCACCAAGTTACAATGAAATCCCTTCATAAATATGACCTGTCGACTGTGCTAAAGGTTTTTGGGCCCTGGCAGCCATCATGGTTGAATGATCGCAACCAAAAGGGGACATTCTCATCTGGAGTGATCCTACGAAGTTACAATGAAATCCCTTCATAAATATGACCTGTAGACTGTGCTCAAGGTTTTTTGGCTTCGGGCCCCTGAATCCATCACAGTTGACCAATCACGACCAAAAGGGGATGTCATCATCTACATGTAGGCATTATATGGAGTCAAACTTATGGGTTACAAAGAAATCCTTCCATAAATATGACCAACAGACTATGCTAAAGTTTTTGGGGTTTTGGGCCCGGGAGGCCATCAAGGCTGAATGGTTGCGACCAAAAGGTGACGTTCTCATCTAGACATTATTTGGAGTCATCCTACCAAGGTACAATGAAATCCCTTCATAAATATCACCTGTAGACTGTGCTCAAGGTTATCAGGCTTCAGGCCCCTGTAGCCATCACAGTTGCCTAATGGTGTCCAAAAGGGGCTGTTCTCATCTAGACATTATATGAAGTTAAACCTACCAAGTTACAATGAAATCCCTTCATAAAAATGAACTGAAGACTGTGCTAAAGGTTTTGGGGCTTTGGGCTCGGGCAGCCTTCATGGTTGAAAGATCGCAACCAAATGGGGACATTCTCATCTGGGCATCATCTTGAGTGATCCTACAAAGTTACAATAAAATTCTTTCATAAATATCACCTGTAGACTGTGCTAAGGGTTTTCGGGCTTCAGGCCCCTGTAGCCGTCACAGTTGCCTAATGGTGTCCAAAAGGGGTTGTTCTCATCTAGACATTATATGAAGTCAACCTACCAAGTTACAATGAAATCCCTTCATAAATATGACCCGAAGACTGTGCTAAAGGTTTTCGGGCTTTAGGCTCGGGCAGCCATCATGGTTGAATGATCGAAACCAAAAGGGGACATTCTCATCTGGACATCATCTGGAGTGATCCTACGAAGTTACAATGAAATCCCTTCATAAATATGACTTGTAGACTGTGCTCAAGATTTTCGGGCTTTGGGCACCTGTAGCCATCACAGTTGACCAACCACAACCAAAAGGGGATGTCATCATCTAGGCATTATATGGAGTCACCCTAACAAGTTACAATGAAATCCTTCTATAAATACGACCTACAGACATGCTAAAGGTTTTGGGGCTCAGGCAGCCATCAAGGCTGAATGATCGCGACCAAAAGGGGATGTTCTCATCTAGACATTATTTGGAGTCATCCTACCAAGCTACACTGAAATCCCTTCATAATTATGACCTGTAGACTGTTCTAAAGGTTTTCAGGCTTTGAACCCCTTTAGCCATCACAGTAGCCCAATCATGTCCAAAAGGTGACATTCTCATCTAGACATTATATGAAGTCAACCTACCAAGTTACAATGAAATCCCTTCATAAATATGACCTGTGGACTGTGCTCAAGGTTTTCGGGCTTCGAGCTCAAGCAGCCATCATGGTTGAATGATCGCAACCAAAGGGGGCAATCTCATCTGGGCATCATCTGGAGTGATCCTACGAAGTTACAATGAAATGCCTTCATAAATATGACCTGTAGACTGTGCTCATATTCTACAAAATAGAAAACAGAGAGTTCACTTAAATGGCTCCCTCTCAAACTGGCACAATGTTACCAGCGGAATCCCACAGGGCTCGGTACTTGGCCCTGTCCTATTTGTGGTATACATAAATGATCTGCCAAACAACCTGAAGTCGGATGTATATATGTTTGCAGATGATACCAAGCTATTCCAAGAAATCAAAAGTCAAACCAACATCCAGGAGATACAAAATGATCTAGATACACTGATAGATTGGAGCAACACCTGGCTACTAAAATTCCACCCCGATTAGTGTAAAGTAATAGGTATTCGGAACAGAGGAAGAGAATCAGCCAAGGCTGACTATACTATGAAAAATGACAACGGACAAAGAACCAGCCTGGAGGAAATTAGAATGGAAAAGGACATAGGCGTCATAATAGATGGGCACCTGCCAAATCAACAAAGCATCATCAATCGTTGGCCTCATCAGACGCACCTTCTCAACATTAGATGAAAATACGTTTACACTTCTCTACAAAGCTCTAGTCCGTCCCCACTTAGAGTATGCAAATATCATCTGGTCACCATACAAGAAACGAGATATCGAGAATCTGGAAAACGTACAAAGGAGGGCGACCAAACTACTTCCGAACCTAAAACTACTAGATTACACCAGTCGCCTGAAGAAACTAAATCTCCCAACCTTAAGATTCCGTCGCTTACGAGGGGAAATGATTGAAGTATACAAGATTCTACAGGGCATTTACGATCAAAACGTTACGGAGGGCCTCTTGGCCCTTAGCACCAACTCAAGAACTAGAGGTCATTCTGTGAAACTATTAAAAGCCAGAAGTAAAAGGGACCTGAGAAAATATTTCTTCAGTAATAGAGTGACAGAATCATGGAATAGCCTACCAGAACGTATCGTGAGTGCACCGAACCTCTATTGCTTTGAAAATCGACTTGATAACCACTGGAAACTCCACCCCATGAGGTATGACTTTCAGGACGATTCTCCTGCTTATAAAATTTTTAACCAGGGAAACGTACAAACATGCGCACACCAGAACCACGACCAAACAGATTTTTATTGTACCAAGGAGCTGAATATAGAGGCGACAGCCTGCGTTCAGAATCAACATAAGGTAACATAAGGTAACATACAGTGATAATATACACATGGCAGTTGGAAATAAAAAAAAAAAAGTTCTCACTCATCCGGACCTTTACATTTCGCCCCATACAACAGTCCCTGTTTCTTATCATATACATGTACAGTACGTGCCAAGTGTATCCTGTCTCAAACACCCGATACGGTGGACGATTTTCTGAAAATTACCGGCCAACACCGTGTCACACGTTGTAATTTGGCCAAATTAAACACCGTGTGCAAACAGTGTTTTGATGTGGAAAAGATTGTCTCCTTCTTGGTAAATCACTGTTGCAAGCGTGATTCAGTGTGAAAAGGATTATTTCCTTCTTGGTAATATAATTAACTGGCTACCAATTGCGCTACTGCAAAAACATGAGATGAAATGGGGTTTGGCGAACAGGCTAAGCCTATTTAAACGTGTGTTAATTCAAACTGGTGATGTCTCATTGTGACGAAGAGATGTGCATTCAATTTTAGAAAAAATAAAAATTACCGCACGGTACCTGCATGAAAACGATCGTACATGTACCAACAAGTCCATTTCATTTTCGTTCAATACACTGGCCATAAAGGGATAATGGCTTCAAACGCAACTGAATTCTAACCACAGAGGTTTTCAGGAAATCTGCCAATGTCACGGCCGATTTCGATCAAACAGTGATTCGCCGATTTTTCCATTGCAGCCTGCGGCTGCAGCGGGATTAGTAAAAAATCCACCTTAAAATCTGTTCGACTTTCACACAAGAATGTTTGGCAGTAATAATAATTGAGAGTAAATTCACTCTTGAATGACTTGATGCCGTAATACGCTTAGCTACATGTACATCGGATGTCATTTACCACTTAATAAAGGCTTTGGTGCCCCGGTATATTGTGCATTACAAAATATTTCAATGTCTGTGGGTGCAACATTTTAAAAAATGTCAATCATTTAAATGCAGCAAATCTCCTTTTGCCATTCAAATAGTGGGTAGTTCAGATAAAAAGAAGAAAAAAAAAACAATGGAAAAGGCACTCTTAGACTAGCAGTAACCGCCCCCTTTCGTGCTTTCACAGGTGCTTAATTACAGTAGTTGGTTTTGTAATTAAACTGGTGGCAATTAGACACTCACCGAAACTGGATTAAGTGCCGGACATAAAAATCAATCAGCTTCCTTTTATTGTGCAGGCCTTCTGAAGTTATTGTTTACAAAAACAATGCTCTGATCTCACAATGCACCCCGAAAAGTAATGAAGCATTCATGAAATTGAATTAAATATTTTGAGAATGGCGTCAATTAATCTATTCCCGACTTGTGTATTGTTTCCCGACACTCTGCATTCCTTCAGTTCAGTGTACACTCACAGTGACATTTTATTCTCATCACATTCAGTAGCAGCCTTACCTTTTTCTGAATTCATGACGCACTTGAATATTGAAATTCCATTGCATCTTAATACGAATGCTTATCATTTTGAGTCTAAGGATTTTGTGAGAGCGTGGTGAGGGAAGGGGAGCAAGAATAACGTGTTTGAGCCTTTTACCCAATTCATGTACCGGCGAGATGGGGGAGAACGCAAGAGGTATGTCCCTGAAACAAATGAGAAATTTGATACAAAAAAAAACCCTCAATTTCCTTGACTGAATCTGCTTGTGTCCATAATTTATAAGTTGTGGAAGGCAACAATAATTAGGCCACATCACTGGGGTGGGGGGCACAATTGAAATGGGGGAGGGGTATGTGCCCGTCAGCCCAAGACCCCCCCCCCCCCCCCCCCCTGACTACACCACTGAAATGCCCTCACGAAATATTTTCTTTAAATTATTTTAAAAAAATGTTGCAGCCCTCTCGACAATAAGCCTGTGGAGTAAGTTTCAGTATGCCCAACCCTATTCCGCAATCTTTTTGGTGCAGTAAATAAATGTCTACATCTGACTGTAGATCAGCACTCTTTGCTTCCAAGGTTTCCCGACAATGATGTGCATTTATTTAAATCATAGTGTGTGTGTGCACTCCTCTAAGGTTTCTCGTGGAATGGTTATTTTAAATGGAACTTTGTTTCAACTGCATGCCCGGTGCAGAGCCTGTCATCCATCCACCAGCACAGGTGGCGAGTTTCGAAGAACGTACGGTCTTCATGGCCCTGCCAAAATGACCCAACAGATTTAATGGTACTGTACTTATTACTAAGTTCCTAGGTAGGCCCTGGGTGATGCATCCCTACCCCCCCCCCCCCCCCCCCCCCCCCCACACACACAAACCGAGTTCATAAATAAAATAGATGGCTTCCGGAATATACATAACGAGTTCAGTAAATCAGGTCTGGGCTAATTTACTGGATAAATTCTGTAATTTTCGGAAAACTGAGGACGAGTTGACAAATTCTGTTTAACTTTTTATGATCCAAAATTCGAAAGGTGCAAATTGTTCCAGTAGTAGGCCTAATCCACAGGAAATTTAACCATGCCAAGAGTTCACTGAGCTCTGTGTATCAACATTGAACTGGTTCATTTTCTTGTACTTACTTACAATGGAGGCTCTTATTACGCCCATTTAACCTAATTTAAACTGAGAAATGAAGGCAACAGGCTGTAATGGGACAGTTGGATAAATTTATAATCACTATGCGCTCGATGCTGCCGCGCTTCCATAACCGATAATTAATAAGGGCACGACAGCATCGATCCAAAAATACTTTCAGATATCCTTTTTCTTTTTTTTGATTTCTAAGCTTGTGCCGAGTACCTGTGTTTGTTTTGGCATTCAACGTGATGGTGATATCGATAATTAGAAGATTCAATACGGGGAAAAAAAGCGAAAATCAGAAGCCGGCTCTAACCTCTGTTTTCCAATGCCGCACGCACGCAGAAAAATGAGAACTGATCGCCAACATGTAGCCTAAACTATTTAAAATGAACAACACCGTCACAACGATGTTTGAATAGAAATAATTGAGACTGAGTTCGCTATGACATTAACTTGACGTATAATATTATGATGACATATTTTGTTCTCAACATTTTAAAACTGTATGTTAATTCAGCGTGAGGTGATTGAAAAATTCAAGAAGAATTGTCAGTGTAATGTATTGCTCATTAATGTTATTTTCAAGGTAACATTGTCGACAGAAATTGACAGAATAAAATGTGCACGTGTCTATAAGACTGCTTTGTTTTCCAGGGTTCATACAAAAATTTGCTCACAAAGTTCAAGGGTTTTTCAAGGGCTTCTTTTTTTCCAAGGGCTACATATACTATTCACCTTGTTGTATGAGCTCTAAAAATCTAAGATTCATGTGACACGGATCTGACTTTGGAAGTCAGGAAGTACTGGTACCCAAAGTGTGATCTGTGTTACAGTAATCTTGGTAAAACGTTCCATACTTTTTATGGTTTTTTTTAACTGAGCGACACGAGCGCAACAAACAAGTAAAAGGCGAGTACACATATATTTACAATGCCCAGGAAATAGCTTGGTATTCAAGGGTTTTTCAAGAGATTTCTGAAAGTTCAAGGGTTTCTCAAGGGCTAATTTCAAATTCCAGGGTTTTCAAGAAAAAACTCATTTTCAAGGGTTTTTCAAGAGCTGTATGAACCCTGTTTCCTTGAGGTGGAGTTGATGTACAGAAGTTAATTACTGCTAATCCTTTACACAATTATCTCCGAGATTACGTGACATGAGCTAATCCTTTTCTCTTGAAATGCCTCACTGGATTTAATTATTGCTAACTCAGTCGGTGTAATATCGGACAGGTTTAAATCTTTTCTCTTAACTCGGACCTGGGCAATTCATGTAAATCGTCGCTTGCAGCGTAGTGTAAATATGACCTGTAAACTGTGCTCAAGGTTTTCAGGCTTCGGGCACTTGCCCTCACAGCTGACCAATCACGACCAAAGGGGGATGTCATCATCTAGGCATTATATGGAGTCAACCTGACAGGTTACAATGAAATCCTGCCATAAATATGACCTTTTGCCTATGCTAAAGGTTTTTGGGCTCGGGCACCCATCAAGGCTGAATGATCGCGATCAAAATGGGACGTTCTCATCTAGACATTATTTGGAGTCATCCTACCAAGTTACAATGAAATCCCTTCATAAAAATGGCCTGTAGACTGTGCTAAAGGTTTTTGGGCTTCGGGCCCCTGTAGCCGTCACAGTTGCACAATCACGTCCAAAAGGGGACTTTCTCATCTAAACATTATATGAAGTCAACCCACCAAGTTACAATGAAATTCCTCAATAAATATGACCTGTAGACTATGCTAAAGGTTTTCGGGTTTTGGGCTCGGGCAGTCGTCATGGTTGGCAGATCATGCCCAAATGGGGAAATTCTCATCTAGACATCATAAGGAGTCATCCTACCAAGTTACAATGAAATCCCTCCACATTAAACATGACCTGCAGACTGTGCTAAAAGTTTTTGGGTTTCGGGCTTGGGCAGCCATCACGGTTGATAGATCATGCCCAAAAGGGGACGTTCTCATGTAGGCATTATACAGAGGCATCCTACCAAGTTACAATGAAATCCCTTCATAAATACGACCTGTAGACTGTGCTAATGGTTTTCGGCTCGGGCAGCCATACCGGTTGCCCGATCACGACCAAAAGGGGACGTTCTCATCTAGACATGACCCCAAACCTGCATATGAAATTTCGTGACAATCAGACAAGAACTGCGGGGTGTAGCCCGTGCTAAAGGAAAATGTGAACAGACTCACAGACTAACAGACTTCCGCACGCGTGATGGCAAGTTAAGCTAAACAAGAGGCCCCACGTGGCCTTAATCGCTCACCTGACAAAGTGACTCTAAGAAGTATTTTAGGTCACCTTCACCATGTCATGCCTCATCAACATTAACTGGTTGAGTGATAGATTTTGTTTGAAGTTCAACATTTGTTACCTAAAATTAGTTTTATTTAAAATCGTTGGTGTGTGGCCAATCTCCAATGATTTTTAATAAAGCAAATTTATCTCTGCAGACAAACTGGTTTAGCATGAAGCACAAACAAGGAATGTGAAGAGATAGCCTTGGACATCTCTCCCCAACTGTGGATATCTTCCATGTGCTACATGTATATATTTGCATGCAAGAAAACAAAAATTTTCACAAATTTTCCAAAATATTAGTTTTTTTTATCATCATTGGAACAAGCTCAAACAGCTTATTCCAATAGGGGTATGGGAAGATCAGGTATATTTTTGAGACAGAAATGTGAATATATAAATAATGGTGTTTTTTTGTGAATGATGCTGGAGAATTTTGCGTAAAGATATGGTAAATGGTTTGTTCTAGATACAGAATGATGCAAAAGTATTTAAATTTGATTAGGCAAGTTGTTCCTATAATGCATTTAAAAATTGAAGTAACTGTTTTTTTGCTGACAAACTTTTAGATGTGTGTGTCTGTGTTTGTGTGTGTGTGTGTGTGTGTGTGTGTGTGTGTGTGTGTGTGTGTGTGTGTGTGTGTGTGTGTGTGTGTGTGTGTGTGTGTGTGTGTGTGTGTGGGGGGGGGGGGGTAAGAGTGTTCTTGCAAACAAAATTCCTGAATAAATGGAAAATTTTATTTTTTGTGTGAAAGACATAGTGCGTGAATGTTGATTGGAACAAGCTTAGAGAGCTCATTTTAATGTGAAGTCATAAAGCTGTGTTTTACGTACGAAATTCTGGAATAACTAAAAAAATTGCTTTTTTGACTCAAAAAGCATGGTGTGCGACCTCTCATTGGAATGAGCTCAAAAAGCTCATTCCAATGGGGTATTTACAAGCGATAAGTACATGTATGTTTAAGAAACAAAAATTAAAATTTGACTAGCGATTTTTGCGAAGAATGCTGACAAGTTTTGGCAGTTATGCTGGTAAAAAGGTAAGATATGCAAAGTGGTTGTTTTTTAGAGGCGACATTTAATTAAGGGGAATTAACCCTTGATTACTGAGGTAACTTCTAAAAGTACTGAAATTTCATGAAGCAATGTGAATAACAGACAACAGTTGCCTAAAAATTTCATGAATAACTAAAATTTTTATTCCTTTGTCTCGAAAACATGGCATATGACCTTTGTTGGAATGAGCTGAATGCGTGTGTTCCAATGAGGGGTCATAAAATTTGAACGGAGATTTGTGTGAATAATGCATTAGTACTGCTAGATTTGGGTAAACGGTTCACCCTGGATACCACCCCTTCTATAGTAGATCTTTTCTGCAAATTTTGTCTAAGATTCTATCAACTTTACAAATAAATACGTTCATGAATCACAATCAGATCCACCCCACAATGTTGCATACCAAATATCAAAAGATTCTGCCTGCTGGATCTGGAGAAGAAGATTTTTTAAGAAATATGCCTGAAATGCACTAAGTTAAAATTTGGGCTCCTATACGGAGCTCAAATATAAACCCAGGGGGCCGATTTGAACAAACTTGAATCAGATCCACCCCACAATGTTGCTTACCAAATATGAAAAGATTCTGAAGCTGGATCTGGAGAAGAAGATTTTTTAAGAAATTTGCCTGAAATGCACTAAGTTCGAATTCGAGCTTCTATAGTGAGCCCAAATATGAAACTAGGAAGCCGATTTGAACAAACTTGAATCAGATCCACCCCGCAATGTTGCATACCAAATATCAAAAGATTCTGCCTGCTGGATCTGGAGAAGAAGATTTTTGAAGAAATTTGCCCGAAATGCACTAAGTTTGAATTCGAGCTTCTATAGTGAGCCCAAATATGAATCCAGGGGGCCGATTTGAACAAACTTGAATCAGATCCACCCGCAATGTTGCATACCAAATATCAAAAGATTCTGCCTGCTGGATCTGGAGAAGATGATTTTTTAAGAAATTTGCCTGAAATGCACTAAGTTCGAATTCGAGCTTCTATAGTGAGCCCAAATATGAATCTAGGAAGCCGATTTGAACAAACTTGAATCAGATCCACCCCACAATGTTGCATACCAAATATCAAAAGATTCTGCCTGCTGGATCTGGAGAAGAAGATTTTTTAATAAATTTTCCCGAAATGCACTAAGTCCGAATTCGGGCTTCTATATTAAGCCCAAATATGAATCTAGGAAGCCGATTTGAACAAACTTGAATCAGATCCACCCCACAATGTTGCATCCCAAATATCAAAAGATTCTGCCTGCTGGATCTGGAGAAGAAGATTTTTTAAGAAATTTGCCTAAATGCACTAAGTTCGAAATCGGGCTCCTATACTGAGCCCAAATATGAACCCAGGGGGCCGATTTGAACAAACTTGAATCAGATCCACCCTACAATGTTGCATACCAAATATCAAAAGATTCTGCCTGCTGGATCTGGAGAAGAAGATTTTTTAAGAAATTTGCCTGAAATGCACTAAGTTCGAAATCGGGCTCCTATACTGAGCCCAAATATTAACCCAGGGGGCCGATTTGAACAATCTTGAATCAGATCCACCCCACAATGTTGCTTACCAAATATGAAAAGATTCTGCCTGCTGGATCTGGAGAAGAAGATTTTTTAAGAAATTTGCCTGAAATGCACTAAGTTCGAATTCGGGCTTCTATAGTAAGCCCAAATATGTATCCAGGGGGCCGATTTGAACAAACTTGAATCAGATCTACCCCGCAACGTTGCATACCAAATATCAAAAGATTCTGCCTGCTGGATCTGGAGAAGAAGATTTTTGAAGAAATTTGCCTGAAATGCACTAAATTCGAATTCGAGCTCCTATAGTGAGCCCAAATATGAATCTAGGGAGCCGATTTGAACAAACTTGAATCAGATCCACCCTACAATGTTGCATACCAAATATCAAAAGATTCTGCCTGCTGGATCTGGAGAAGAAGATTTTCAAAGAAATTTGCCTGAAATGCAGTAAGTTCAAATTTGGGCTCCTATACTGAGCCCAAATATAAACCCAGGGGGCCGATTTGAACAAACTTGAATCAGATCCACCCCACAATGTTGCATACCAAATATCAAAAGATTCTGCCTGCTGGATCTGGAGAAGAAGATTTTTTAAGAAATTTGCCTGAAATGCACTAAGTTCGAAATCGGGCTCCTATACTGAGCCCAAATATGAACCCAGGGGGCCGATTTGAACAAACTTGAATCAGATCCACCCTACAATGTTGCATACCAAATATCAAAAGATTCTGCCTGCTGGATCTGGAGAAGAAGATTTTTTAATGTTTTTCCCATTGCCTACAGTGTTAAAAAGTGCTGACTCAGCACTTTTTCAAAGTCCCGAAACTGTACCCTATGATAAAACCGATGGCAATTTTTTTTTACCAATCCTTTCTGTTGGTCCTAAGGAAGCTGCACACCAAATAAAAATTCTCAGTGCCGTGCAGTTTTGGAGATATGGGCGTTTTAAATTTTTTCTATTTTTAGCTCCTGCGGTTCCCACGGGGCTGCGAGAAAATTTTTTTTTGCATAAATCAAGTACTCATGACCCAATAAGCCCTCACATAAAATTTGGTTCAAATCAGCCTCTCGGTTTGGAAAATAGAAATTTTGGGCGGGGCAAAAAATTTTGCCCCTCTCATAACAACGCCAAGTATAGCCCCACAAACTTCTCTTGAACAAATCTGAGTCTACACCTCAAAAGGAAGCTGCACACCAAATATCAAGTCTCTGCTACTGCTGGTTCATGAGAAGAAGATTTACAAAGATTTTGGTGCCCCTTGGGGGCGTGGCACCACCCAGGAGGAGGGGCAACTTCATTTGAACAAATCTGAATTGGCATTAGGTAATAAACATTTAGCCAACATTTGAATAAAATTGGGCTAGTGGTTTAGGAGGAGAAGTCGATAATGTAAAGTTAACGCCGGACGGACGACGACGGACGACGGACGACGGACGACGGACGCTGGACGACGGACGACGGACAGAAAGTGATTAGTAAAGCTCCCCTTGAGCTTCGCTCAGGTGAGCTAAAAACTAAGCACATCAAAGCTTTGATGAATGTACCTGGAAGACAAATGCTTCCAACGGCTTCTTGGGGTTTAACATCGATATTCTTAACTCAATACCTTTAGAAACAATAGTTTTTTCAGCAAATTTTCTTTTAATTATTAAACATCTAAAACGGTATACAATTTACTGATTATTCGACAACGAAAAATACTAATAGATTTTGCCGTGACCGGTCAACAATGGATTAATCGATTGATCGTGACAGCCCTAAACTAATTAGCCTGTTAAATATCATGGGGAAGTTGATTCCACAATTTAGGACCACATATGGAAAATGCCCTATCACCAGCAGTACGCAGCTTGCCACTAGGCTGTTTCAAACTTAACGTGACAGATGACTGAAGTGCTCTAGAGGGTTGACAGAATTCAAGTAGGTCTGACAGATAAGTTGGGGTCAACCCGTTCAGGCATTTATAAACCGACAAAAGCACTTCAAAATCAATTCTTTGTTTAATAGGGAACCAGTGCAATCTAAAAACAACTGGAGTGATATGGCATGGTTTTACAGTTTTTGTAAAGAGGCGGGCAGCGCAGTACTGTACTCATTGGAGCTTGTCAATGTTACGTTGCTTAGCAAAGAATTGCAGTAGTCAAGACGACAGGGCTCGATTTAACTGGATTCAAACAGCAGATTTTGAATCTATTTTCAAGAAGAGCAAATCAATTTTTAAAACAGAATCATGGGAATAATAGGAAATGCTAACCCAAATTTATCCAAATGGGAAAGCAGCTATTCAATTTTTAACCCTTTACCTAACATGAAAAGCAGACGACACTTGCAAAAAAAATTCTTGAATAACTACATTTTTTCATTTTTTGTCTCAAAAACATAGGTTATGACACCTCGTTGGAACGAGCTCGATGAGCTCGTTCCAACGAGGAGTCATAACCTATATTTTTGAGACAAAAAATGAAAATATTTTGAAAATTAATTGGCGATTTTTGAGAAAAGCGCTGGCCGTTTTTGGCCGTTACGTTGGGTAAAGGGTTAAAAAATCAACCTGTGCTAGACGAGTGGTTACAAATGCATGAACGAGTTGTTCCGACAACTGTTTATCAATAAGACAACGTATTTTGCTAAAATTTCTAAGATGGAAGAATACTGCTCGACAGATTTGGTTGACATAGTTGTCAAGAGTAAGGCTGTTATCAAAGAGACAGCCCAAATTTCGAACTTGAGATGTGGGGTTTACTTTGGCTTCCCCTATGGGAATGTTGGAACAAGAGGATTTATAGAGCTGACTGGATGCTCTGATGTAGATTACCTTTGTTTTCTCATCATTAAGCTTGAGGAAATTACTTGACATCCATATCCTTATCTCTTCGACGCACTGTTCAATAACACTGGAGGCATGATTTTCAGTGTCGGGTCGGAAGAGAATATACATTTGTGTATCATCACAAAAGACATTTAAGATTGTACCAATGAATAATGTTACCCAATGGAAGAACATAAATCAGATATAAAATTGCCCCTAGTACAGAGCCAGCTATGAGGTACACCATATGGTAATACAAAATGTTTTCAGACATATAGTCATGGATACAAACACTCTGCGTTCTGTTCTGAAGGTACGATGTGAAACAATCAAGCGCTTTACCAGTAATTCGAACTCAGCATTTCAATTGGAGTATCAAAACAGAGTGGTCAATAGTAGCAAATGCCACACAAAGGTCAAGCAAAACCAGGAATGAAACTTTTCCACCATCCATGGATAGCAATAGATCATTCTAAACACTAAAAATCGCTCCCCTCCCATGGCATAGGGGACCAATTAGCTGTCCTCAAGCTTACAAAAGCTAAAAGTGGCAAAATTAAAATTTTACTATTCATGAATGATGAAGAGGTGGGCTTTGTTCATTTTATTTGGTGCTGCTAACAAGGTACATGTACATGTAGTCTCTGTGAAATGGCTACTCTGCACCTCCCACCCCTCCGGGTCTCAGCAAGGCCTGGATGTGTGTGTGTGTGGGGGGGGGGGGGGGGGGCAGGGAAGGGGCAGTGTGGCTGACTTACACAGAGACCACTGACATAGCAGACATCTGAAAAGGTGGGTGTGGATTTTTGGAATTAGCTGTTCTTATTTTCTAAGGCCAGGAGGGCTAGTTTTCACCCTCAATTTCTTTAAGGTGAGCAGAAAGTAAGTGAATAAATTGCTCTCCTGAAAGTGTCATGCAGGCCTGGTTTATTATATCATGTTATTATAGAATGCATCAATGCTTGGTAAATAGAAACATCACATGATGTGCCACATCATGCGCAGAATAGCAAAGCTCGAATTTAGTCTATTTCTGGGTATAATTATTAATTTTGAAGATTTTTTCCACCCTGTATGATGCTTATTCTGGTCTGTATTATTAAACATTCAGTCGTCATTACGGGACAAAATTCCTCAAATAGAAATACTGGTTAATATTTAAAACAAGGGGCCTGAGGGCGCTCACCTGACATGGTAGCCTAAATATCAACCCAGAGAATTGATTTCAACAAGTTGCATCTGCTCCTCCTAAAAAAAGCTAAAACCAAATAGCCAAAGATTCTGACCAGTGGATCTAAAAAAAAATTTTTTTTTAAGAATATTCCTCATATAGAACTAAGTTATAATTCGGGCTCCCACAGGGAGCCCATATAAAAACCCAGGGACTTGGCTTTAACAAACTTGAAACTCACCCCCCCCCCCCACCCCCCCAAGGATGCTGCATACCAAATATCAAAACATTCTGACTGCTGGATCTGAAGAATAAGATTTTTAAAGAAAATTCCTCATTTTGAACTAAGTTACAATTCGAGCTCCCACAGTGAGCCCAAATATGGACCTAGGGACATGGCTTGAACAGACTTGAATCTTACCCCCCTAAGGATGCTGCATACCAAATATCAAAAACATTCATCTGCTGGATCTGAAGAAGAATTTTAAAGAAAATTCCTCATTTTGAACAAAGATGTCATTCAGGCTCCCATAGTGAGCCCAAATATGAACCAAGGGACTTGGCCTGAACAAACTTGACTCTCACCCCCATTAAGGTTGCTGCATGCCAAATATCAAAACATGCCGACTGCTGAATCTGAAGAAGATTTTTAAAGAAAAATTCCTCATATTGACTAAGTTATAATTTGGGCTCCCACAAGAAGCCCAGATATGGACCCAGGAATGCTACATACTACATATCAAAACATTCTGACTGCTGGATCTGAAGAAGAAGATTTTTAAAGAAACTTCCTCATTTTGAACTAAGTTATCGTTTGGGCTCCCGCAGTGAGCCCAAAAATGGACCTAGGGACATGGATTGAACAAACTTGAATCTCACCCCCCAGGGATGCTACATACCAAATATCAAAACATTCCGACTGCTAGATCATTTTGAACCAAGTTATAATTCGGGCTACCACAGTGAGCTCAAATACGAACCCAGGGACTTGGCTTGAACAAAGTTGAATCTCCCCCCCCCCCCCCCCCCCCCAAGCATGGTGCATACCCATTATAAAAAGATTCGGCCTGCTGGATCTTGAGAAGAAGATTTTCAAATAAATTTGCCTGAAATGCACTAAGTTCAAATTTGTGCTCCTATACTGAGCCCAAATATGAACCTAGGGGGCCGATCTGAACAAACTTGAATCAGATCAACCCCACAATGTTGCATACCAAATATCAAAAGATTCTGCCTGCTGGATCTGGAGAAAAAGATTTTTTAAGAAATTTTCCTGAAATGCACTAAGTTCGAATTCGGGCTTCTATAGTGAGGCCAAATATGAATTCAGGGGACCGATTTGAACAAACTTGAATCAGATCCACCCCACAATGTTGCATACCAAATATTGAAAGATTCTGCCTGCTGGATCTGGAGAAGAAGATTTTTAAAGAAATCTGCCTGAAATGCGCTAAGTTCGAATTCGAGCTTCTATAGTGAGCCCAAATATGAATTCAGGAGGCCAATTTGAACAAACTTGAATCAGATCCACACCACAATGTTGCATACCAAATATCAAAAGATTCTGCCTGCTGGATCTGGAGAAGAAGATTTTTTAAGCAATTTGTCTGAAATGCACTCAGTTCGAATTCGGGCTCCTATACAGAGCCCAAATATATACCCAGGGGGCCGATTTGAATAAACTTGAATCAGATCCACCCTACAATGTTGCATACCAAATATCAAAAGATTCTGCCTGCTGGATCTGGAGAAGAAGGTTTTTTAATGTTTTTCCCATTGCCTACAGTGTTAAAAAGTGCTGACTCAGCACTTTTTCAAAGTCCAGAAACTGTACTCTATGATAAAACCGATAGCATTTTTTTTTTACCAATCCTTTCTGTTGGTCCTAAGTAAGCTACACACCACATAAAAATTCTCAGTGCCGTGCAGTTGTGGAGATACATGTATGGGCGTTTTAATTTTTTTTTATTTTTTAGCTCCTGCTGTTCCCACAGGGCTACGGGAAAAACAAATTCAGCATAAATTAGGAACCTATGACCCAATAAGCCCTCACATAAAATTTGGTTCAAATCAGCCACTCGGTTCGGAAAATAGAAATTTCAGGCGGGGCAAAAGATTTTGCCCCTCCCATAACAACGCCAAATATAGCCCATCAAACTTCTCTTGAACAAATTTGAGTCTACACCTTAAAAAGAAGCTGCATACCATACATCAAGTCTCTGCTGCTGCCAGTTCATGAGAAGAAGATTTTCAAAGATTTTGGTGCCCCTTGGGGGCTTGGCTCCACCCCGGAGGAGGGGCAACTTCATTTTTTTTTATTAGGGTTTAACAACACATTAACAGCCAGGGTCATATCATGTCGGTGACAGTTTTACAGGTGGAGGAAGCTGGAGTACCTGGAGAGAACCACCAAGCAACGATGAGCAGCTGTCAGCTCTCCAACATCGTAACTCTTAACTCTGCACTGCGGCACAGACAGGGTTAGATTGGTTGAAGACATGTGCACCATCGACGTGCAGTACGCCTTAGTACACAGCATCATCGTGCCCCCATGTAGGCAATCAGGGTTAAGTGCCTTGCCCAAGGAAACAACGCGGGAGCACGAATCAGTCGTTGAAATGGTCACCCATCCAACTACTGACAGCGCTTGACGTTGCTTAACTTCGGTGATTTGACGAGAACCGGTTACAGCGACGCCACTGCGCCCCCCCCCCCCCCCCCCCCCACAACTTCATTTGAACAAATCTGAATTGGCATTAGGTAATAAACATTTAACCAACATTTGAATAAAATTGGGCTAGTTGTTTTGAAGGAGAAGTCGATAATGTAAAGTTAACGCCTGACAGAATGTGATCAGTAAAGCTCTCACTGAGCTTTGCTCAGGTGAGCTAATTATACACATACCTCTATATGAACAAACTAATCTCAGACAACATTAACTGGAAAGCTCTCAAGGAATGATGTCTGACACTTGAATTTTATCATGCATAAACTAACTTACTTCAAAAAAATCTCCTCCCTATATTATAATTCCGATCTGTACTCAGACCTTCATATTCACCTAATTTGGGCACATCAGATTCAAGTGAAAAATGTGCCCAAAATACGAAAAACTATATGATTAGTCAATATACATACACTACTGTGCAAGCGACCACTACATGAATATTCCAGGTCCACGATATCTTCCTTCAAGATCTAACTGAAGTCGCCAACTAATATTGGCGATTATTTCTCGAGTCAATGTCCGACACGATATTAAAATCGCCGTGATTCCCGGTCAAACAGATTTCAGCTGTAATTAATTTCTAAGGCATCTGAACGAAAAGGATGTACCGTATATACTCTATATATTGGGACACTCTATAATTTGGGACACACATTTTTTCCAGAAAAATATCTTTTTTTTGTGCTCCAATGTTTGGGACACTCAGGAGACTTGTTTCCAGTTGGCCCACTCACCTGAAAACAGTGCAAAATGCTCAATATTAAAGCTAAGTTTGTGTTTAATTTACCCTTTTAAACAATAAAAAATTGATAATACATACTGATTTGTGTTGTTTTTATTTAAATCTGTTCCTAAGTTTTAATATTTACAGTCTGGACTGACATGAGGAAGACTATTTAATATTACATTGTGACAGTCTTCAACCCTTCACTGAAAGCTAGTGGCAGATGACACTCATAAAAAGAATTCTTGTGTAACTAAAAATTTTCATTTTTTGCTTCCCAAACATACATGTAGCTTATGACCTCTCATTAGAATGAGCACAATGCGCCGTTCCAATGAGGGGCATAAGCTATGTTTTGGAAACAAAAAATGAAAATCTAAATAAAAATTGGATGGCGATTTTCGTATATACATGTAGTGATGGAAAACAAATCACACACAACTTGATTCAGCATCAAAACAAGATCAGGTTGTGTTTTTTCCCCATTTTCTAAGATGTGCGACATCTGTGAAAATATTTATTTTTAGTTGTCCCAATACATAGTGTAAATACGGTACTTATTGTCATATTTTGCATGACTCTCACAATTTTGTGGTCGAAATACATGTATAACTCAACAATCTCAACTCGACGAAATGACTTTTACCAACACTCATAAAATATTAACGTTTTTAATCAGTCAGCATATTTTTTTTAAATTCCGACAAATTGCAACATTCCAACACAAACGTACATGTACATAAATATGATTTCAGAAAATTCTTGATGACTGGTTATCATTCTGACATTTTGTGACATCAACATGCAGTAGTTTATTTGGTCTAATCTATTTCACAATTAATCATGCTCTTCATCCGATTACCACCTTTGTGGTGCAGTACCTTGTTTCCAGTTTAAAAAACAGCAGATTGTTACGCATACAAGTTGGATAATTGGTAAGTACATGCATTTCAACAAGCTTACTTGTGTTGCAAACTCTTTCAGGGTAGGTATTAATCACCAATACTTTCAACCAAGAAATATTTTCATGAGAGAAATAAAAAACAATTTTTTTGAAGTATTTTAAAGTGGAAATATGGAGATAAAAATTCCAGTTGTTGGGTTTGAACTGCAAATTATATTTAAAATATGCTATTGTGAGTCCTTGGAGCAGCATCCGTACAGAGAATTGTCTTATTTTAGCTAAATGTGTAAGTTACGTTTGTGAGCCTTTTGTGAAAACATGATTTTTATGAATACCTTATTTGCGGTGTGAAATTACCACCTTTTGAGGTTTAGACAACACTGTAAATCAGGTATTCTAAAAGTTCAACACCTCTCGTTGAAGCTGCCAAATAAGGCGAATGCAGGACTTTTTATGAAAGCTGAAGCTGACCTAAACTCAAAAACAAAAGTCGGAAGCAACAATGGACTGAAGGTTTGACCTATGTTCTTGATATTCACAGAAAGAACAAATTTTGTCGAAAATTTCCGAAAGAATGAGGATGAATGCTAATGTATTTTCAATAACAGAGCTCAATTACTTCATAAAACACACCAACACTATGTACATTAGGAACTGGATTCTTAGCCAAGAAACCAACTTGTGTGGTTAAAGTGATGGTATTTCCAACACTGCGATAGGGAGATTGGTCCACAGATAACGCATGGAGTTCACTAACTCTTCTAGCGGACACAAAGGCTAAGAGAAATCAGTTTTATAGGACAAAAATTTGAACTCTACGACGTCTAACGGCTCAAACGCAGCTTCTTTAAGCTTCAACAGAACCCAGGCTAAATTCCATTTTGGAATTAACCTGCGAGTTGTAGGTCTATTAATCGAGAAATTTCTAACCAATTTGGATAGAGAAACATTAGACCCGATATCCAGGCTATCATAATGAGTGTAAGTGTCTGATAACATAGACTTATAGCCTTTAATAGTGGCGGGCTGCAGTCTGAGAAAGTCAAACAAGTAGACCAGAAAATTTGCAATGTTTGGTATGGATGGATCATAAACATCTATTGACTGATCCCTACACCAACAGAAGAAAACCCTCCACTTTGCTGCATAATTCAGCGAAGAGGATGTCCTCCTACAGTTAGAAATTGCCTCCACTGCTCGTCCTGTAAAGCACTTCCTGTGCAAGAAGGACCGCAGAACAGAAATATGTGAAGGTTGAGACCTTACAGGTTGTGATGCAGTGCATGTGACTTCCCCTGATAAAGAAGGTCCTCCCAGGGAAGAAGCTTCCGGGGAATGTCCCATAACAGACGCCTGAGAAGATTGATACAAGGTTTCTGTGCCAACAGAGATGCTATTAACAGAATCTTGCAATGGGATTGCTTGATCTTTAGCAAGATCTGTTGAATTAACAGAGTTGGAAGATATGCGAATCCTATCATTCCGTCCCATGAAATCGAGAGATTGTCTACTGCATACGCTCAAGGATCTGGACATGGCAACACCTAAGTCTGCAACTGATTGTTGAGATATGTCGCAAATAAGTCTATCATAGGTTGATCCCACCGGTAGCAAATCTGTCTGAACACCCGTTTGTTGAGAGTCCATTCAGACGGCAACATGAGGCCCTTCCAAGAGAGTGAGTCTGCCAACACATTAAGACGACCTGGAATATGACGGATAGACAGTTGAACTTGATGATTCAAGACAAACAGAAGGATTCTTTCCATTACCTGGCATAACGGAATCGAATGCGTGAAACTCTGGTTCCTTATGTACGCTACCACTGTTGAGTTGTTTGACAATATCTGAACATGAGCGGTCTCTGTAATGTGAATCCATTGTTGTAGCGCTAGCCATATTGACATCATTTCTTTGATGATTATGTGCTTGACAAGGAACTCTGGGTCCCAAAGACACTGGAATTTCAAGTCTGTCGGAGTCAGGGGTCGCACCCCAACCGATCTGACTTGCATCTGTCATAATCGTGAAATCCGGATCCAGCAAATGCATCGGAACTCCTTGAGTTAACCACTAAATATCTGCTAAAATGTGGACTTTTCGTTTTACTTGGTCTGTTAAAACAATATTCATTTCAAGCGAATGTGTCTTCACACTCCAGTTCTGAGTAAAGAATATCTGGAGAGGACGTTTGCGCAAGCAGCCCATCGGAATAAGTTCCGCGGCTGCACCACACAGACCCATCAGTCGAATGAACTCCCTCGCTGTTACTGCATCTGAGTGTACACAAAAGCGAGCGTAACAACTGACTAATTTCGCTCTGGGTACCGGCAGATTGTTGTGAGCCTCGAAGCTCATACCCAAGTGGATGAACGACTTGGAAGGAGCTAGATCCGACTTCTTGTTTACTATGAAACTGATACGTCGGAGCAGTAGAAGCAGACTCTGAACATCGTTCTGAAGAATATCTTTATTGCCGTATCTCTGAAGAATGTCATCCAAGTAAGCAGACATTACCGCAGGCGAATGAGCTCGGAAATACATGTAAGACATTACCGAGTTCATTATTCGAGTGAACGCCCAGGGAGCTAGATTCAGACCAAAGCACATTGCTCGGAACTGATATACTGTCCCCTAAACTGCGAACCATAGGTACTTTCTGAATGCCGGATGTACATGTACCATGACATGAACATACGCGTCTTTTAGATCTACGCTTGCCGCATAGTCGTTCACTCATATGCTCGCTTTTACCGGCCGAATGGTTTCCACATAGAACTTTGGAGCTATGATAAGTTTGTTTATCCAGCTCAAGTCTATTACTGGTTGGAACGAGCCGTCTGGTTTCGGTACGAGGAACAGGTGACTGTAGAAACCTAAAGATTCCTGGTTTTCTACGACCTCTATTGCGTTCTTTTGTAGAAGAGAGCTTACCTCCGAAAGGAGACACTCTCTTTTTGACGGGTTTGACAGAAGTTGAGTCCACTGTGGACATCGAGTTAGCGGTGATTTGGCTCGAACGACAATCTTAGTCCTTCCGTGACTACATTTCTCACCCACCGATCTTCCGTTATGGTTATCCAGTTTTTTACAAATCTTGATAACCTCCCGCCAGGGAAGGAAAGGGGACATCCTCCCTTGACCGGATATAGTCTGCGTCTAACGACGCTAGCAGCTTTTTATTTGTAGATGCAGCAGTCTGATTCGCTGGAACAATCTCCGGAAAGTATTGATGGATAAAATCCATCGCTACCATGTGTTGTTCCAAAAGGGATGAGTCTGTATCCTCCAAATCCCTTTCTGTATCCGATTGAATCAGAATTTCCTCATGGTCCTCTGCCTCTGAGTGGGCAGATGACTGGACCGACCCAGCATCTTCGGACAGCTCATGCTCCGAGAGTCAGACTG
Organism: Pictodentalium vernedei; assembly: GCA_031216915.1. Lineage (NCBI taxonomy): Eukaryota > Metazoa > Mollusca > Scaphopoda > Dentaliida > Dentaliidae > Pictodentalium > Pictodentalium vernedei. Next base: position 863,791,810 of record CM062296.1, on the reverse strand, counting down.
CCGGAACTTGCTCCTTATGCTGGGATGCTGCAATGAGCTGCGCAATCTGTGACAGCAGGTCTGTAACCGAGGCCTGAGGAGCAGCGTTCTTCTGTTGCTTGGCCGCCGGCTTCTCCTGGGACTGTGTCCACAACGGCTCTCTTCTGCGGATGTCCCATCGAACGAGGCATCGTCTCCTTGGCTACTTTGACTTTTTAATAGACGAGCGGTCCTTGCTCGACGATTCTGGTAGGATATCGGACGTCACATAGCCAAGATGCAGTCATGTGGCTGTACTGACTTGGAGGAAGCTCAATTCTCAGCCGTCCCCGGCTGACTAAATGACGGAGCGTCCCGGACCGATTGCGTGGCCGTAAGCTCCGACTGAAGCTTCTGACTACAACATCTGGTCCAGTCTTGCTAGACCTCGCCGAGCCGACTGACGAACTTGCTTGTTTCCTCCATTCCGTCATCTCTGGGTGAGCCTGATAAGAGATTATAGTGCTCGCTCTACCCATATTTCTATCCTCGACCACTACAAACACAGCTGGTGTCGCGGTGCCCACTGCTTTACCCGACAAGCTAGCTGGCGACAGGGGCTTATGATCACGGGGGCATGGTTTATTGCCCTGTCTAATATTTGAGAGCACTTTAGCCACTAGCTCTGATTGACTATCATTTTGCGTCGACAGATGCACACTAATGGACGGAGTCACGAAACCATCACTATGTTCTTGTTCCTCTGAAATGGAAACTGAAAGACTAGAGTGACAGTGCGGCGAGAGGACAGACATAGTTCTCTCACCGCTAACAACATACCGTGACACATGCCACCAACATTTGTCATCTCAGTTGACACAAGCAGCACAGGAATTAATGCGAGTACAATGACTATAAGACACACAAAATTTATGTGAATCTGAGGAAGACTTCCTCGAATTTCAATTTGAACAATAAGCTTTCATTATAGAAAAATAACTCCCAAAATACTGAAAAAGATACATTAAACAATCAACGAAACAATGATTTGAAAAAAAATTTTCCAAAAAAAAAATTTTGATTTGAGCCCAAGTTCCCAATGGGAACCCTGAGCCCAAATGGATTAGGGATCTGCGAATCACAAATTTCTTTTCGAATCGAATCTCGAATCGAATCGTGTCTCTGATATTGACATCGAATCAAATTAATAGACAAGTTATTTCATATTGCATCAAACGGAAGTTACGGAACACTGTGATCACCCTTACGCGACGGAGTGAACACCTTAAACACCAATAACTAAATATTCTCTGTAGCACCGTCGCTGAAACAGCTAGGCCTATTGTCCATAGTTTTAGTTTTTGAAGGCCTAACTTGTTATTATTCACGTTCTCAAGAACGTGAATAGTAACAAGTTAAGCCTTCAAAAACCAAAACTATGGATAACATTCTGGGCCAAATTCACACCTTACCTAACAATTAAACATTGTCAATTACTCAAATAAATAGGAATTGAGCCTACATGAATGAATTTCTAATGACAGTTTTATCCTATTTTGTTGGAAATGTAACAAATTGAAGTTAGTATGAGAGATTCGAAAAAATCGAATCCTGAGACTGATTCGGGATCGATCTCGAAGCATTCGTATGGCATCGATATGGAATCGAATCTCGAATATTCGCAGGACCCTAAAATGGATCCCGATAGAGCCCAAGTGTGAACCAAAAAAATTTTTCATTGCCAAACATTAAGGCTACACGACTGGAATAAGAAATGTATCTTACACTTATCGTAACATGAACTGATCTGTGTCTGGCATCATCAAAACAAAGATTTAAAAGCACAAAAGTCAGTCTATTGTTATCTGACAGAGGGCCAAACAAGGAATGCTTTTTGGCGGCAATTTCGGCACTTCCTGGACGCAGTTCTCAAATGTATGGAGGTCCACATAGGACATTAAATTTTCAGTTTTTGATGCAAATTTGGAGGACTGGGGGCAAAATTTGTGTTTGGCCCTGGATAATTTAGAGTTAGCAGCAGCTATGTCTGGGCCATTGGTTACTGTGTAAAAATATATATTTTTTCACTACGAATACAAGCCTGACATGCCCAGACTAGCTAAATCACTTGTAGTGCCACCCCTATAGGTTAAGATATCATCTAAGTTTCAGACCATAGTGCACCACTGGCTGACCCTTGAAGTTGTCTGCTGGCTGTTGAGACCTTCCTTTCCCCCCCCCTTCTCCTTCTTGTGTCCCGGGATGGTCAGTGGCTCTCAGTGCCTTTATGATCTCTCTGGCATCTTCTTTGCTTCTGATGGTTTTGTAGCACTCTTCCTTGTCTTCTTTGTTGCTTTCACAAATATTTCTATTCCATTTTTAATTCACCCCAATTCATTCTTGATATTGTCATTATCGAATGCAAAAGGAAGACCCCCCCCCCCCCCTTCTCCCTCTAAATATTGAGAGCTTTATACTTATATACGTTTAAACAGCAATTATGTAAACATACTCTGGAGGACCATCATGAAGCTGGCTATGTCAAGGGTAAGTCAAGCTTCAATTACATCGACATCAACGAATACATGTACATGTACTTCAGTTCATTTAACATAAAAAGCTTTGCACGGCTCGCACTAGAGCTGTAGGTTAACCGAAATCGAGCCGAGGTTTTCAGTTTTTCTTGAAAAACCGAAACCCGTAATCTAAGGTTTTTCGTTTTCTATTAAATACTCTCTTGCTGCAGAAATTCACAGAATGTAGCCATCCCAGAGTAGTGAGAGTACCCAGACACTGCCAATGGCAGTGTCTGGGTACTCTCACTACTCTGGGAAGGCTACATTCTGTGAATTTCCGACATTTCAGTTTAGTTGTGTTTGCAGCTTTCCTCAAGTTGTGTGTAAGTGTCAGACCTCGAAAAATGGCCAAGCACAATAAAAGTTCTGTATATTTAGGTAATTATTATATTGGCCTTCCTGATTCTTCATGCATTATAGCTTATTTCGGGCATTCGTTGAGTTTCACTCAATTTCACTGCCATTCAGTTATGACTCCAGACATAAGAATGAGTTTTATTGAATTTTATTTGGCCTCATGAACAAACCGAAAACCGAACCGAACCAAGGTTTTACTCCACCTGAAAAACCAAAACCAAACAAGAAATTTAAAAACCTACAGCTCTAGCTTGCACTGTCCATATTATTAAAAGTAGTAGCTCCTCTTCTTTTTATCCAAAAAATTATGAATGATACATGTGTACATGTAGTTCTGAAAATATTGCACCACACGCCCATTTGTACATGTACATGTATCTGCCTGAAGTATAGCTGCTCCGTTCGCCAATTATTGGCCAACAGAGCAGCTACATGTATACTTCAGGCAGATGCAAGCACCTATGCAACTAATGATTGGTTGATGCTCAACATCATTCCACCATTTACCGATATTTATACTTGATCATTCAACTTAGTGGAAATTTTGTGCGACCCGCCGAGAATTTGGCGCGACCTATATTACGTTTATGTGTTTTTCATTTTAAGGCACCTTCACACAACCCAAATAGCCATTTGCCTCAAATCCACAGGCCTGTAATATCTCATGAGCTCCCACATGTGCATAACTAAAAGATATTGCTGATACGTGCTGTGTGATGAATGGTTTTGTGCGCCGTCAGGGTGGTGTGGGGCAAGCCCCTTTTGACCCTCTTTTACTGGGGATGAGCCAATCTGTCAGTACGCAATCGGCTATCGGCCGATAAAAGCCAATCGGTATGAACAGCATGAAAAATATTGAACCTTGTCGATTGTTGAAAAAAATTATTGGGTACCTATTCTAACTCTATCTCACAGCCATTTTAATGTTCTGCTAATAACTAACAAACGTGCAGTGCATAACACTGTGTAGTCTGTAGATCAGACCCCCGACGTAACATTTAATTTCTACCAGCAACAACGGAAAACAAGAGGCCCCACGGGGCCTGAGGGCGCTCACCTGATACTGGCCGAGTCATATCACCAAAATAGCAAGGGATTCTGCCTTGTGGTTATTATCAGTTTTTCAACATAAAAGTGTTTTCTCTACTTAGTAACCCAGAGTGTTCATATGTTAGATCCCCATATTGGGTACTCAATAATTTATCTATTTATTTATTGGAATTTAAGGTCACTTTCTAAGGCTACATCATTACAGAGGCATAATTATAATATCAGGTTTGGTCAATCGTTTATGCCTATTACTGCCCACTTTACAGGGCTTTCAACGCAGGAATTGGTTACTGGGCCCAATTTTATCAATAAACCAGAACTTGAACAAATTTCAATTTGCCGCTTCTAAGAAAACTAAAAATCAAATATCAAAAGATTCTGAGAGGAGTATCAGAAAAAAAAGATTTTTTAAGAATATTTCTCATACTGAATTAAGTTATACATTGGGCTCCCATAGGGAACCCAAAAACAAAAGCTTCTGAAGCAGTGGTTTGGGAGAAGAAGATTATTCAACGTTATTCCCATTACCTACAGTGTTAAAAAATGATGACTCGGCACTTTTAGTCCTGGAAAAGTACTTATGATAAAACCAATGGCATTTTTTTCACCATTCCTTTCTCCCGGCCCTAAGGAAGCTTCACATTGTATAAAAATTCTCAGTGCCATGTAGTTCTGGAAATATGGGCATTCAAAAAAAAAAAATTTTTTCAGCTCCTGTAGTTGCCGTGGGGGACAGGAAAACAATTTATGGCATAAATTAGGTATTTGTGACCCAATAAGCCCTCATATCAAATTTGGTTCAAATCGACCTCTTGGTTTGGAAAATAAAAATTTTGGTATAATTTGGGCTTCTACAGTGAGCCCAAATATGAACCAAGGGACTTGGCTTTACCAAACTTCACTCTCAGCCCCTAAGAATGCTGTACATCAAATATCAAAACATTTTGACTGGTGGATCTGAAAAAAAAAATTTTTTTAAAGAATATTCCTCATATTGAACTAAGTTATAATTTGGGCTCCCACAGGGAGACCAAATATGAGCCGAAGGACTTGACTTGAACAAACTTGAATCTCACCTCCCTAAGCATACTGTATACCAAATATCAAAAGATTCTGACCGGTGGATGCGAAGAAGAAGATTTTAAAAGAATATACCTCGTATTGCACTAAGTTACAATTTGGGTTCCCAAAGGGAGTCCAAATATGAACTCAGGGACTTGGCTTGAACAAACATCAATCTCACCCCCCTAAGGATGATGCATAGCAAATATCAAAAGATTCTGATTTGTGGATCCGAAGAAGAAGATTTTTAAAATATATCCCTCATATTGCACTAATTTGAACATTTGGGTTCCCATAGGGAACCCAAATATGGACCGAGGAATTTGATTTCTACAAATATGTGAATCAATGTTCCAAAGATGTTATATGTAAAATATGAAAGCTTTTAGAGCAGTGGTTTGGAAGAAAACAATTCTTTATTTTTTTCCCATTGCCTACTGTGTTAAAAAATACTGACTCAGCACTTTTTCAGAGTCCCGAAAAAGTACCCTATGATAAAACCGATAGCAATTTTTTTTTACCAATCCTTTCTGTTGGTCCCAAGAAAGCTTCACACCAAATAAAAATTCTCACTGCCGTGCAGTTTTTGAGATATAGGCGTTTTAATTTTTTTCTATTTTTAGCTCCTGTGGTTCCCACGGGGCTACAGGAAAAAAAATTTCTGCATAAATTAGGTACTTATGACCCAATAAGCCCTCACATAAAATTTGGTTCAAATTGGCCTCTCGGTTTAAAAAATAGAAATTTGGGGTGGGGCCAAAATTTTTGCTCCTCCCATAACATCGCCAAGTATAGACCTACAAACTTCTCTTGAACAAACTTGAGTCTACACCTCAAAAGGAAGCTGCATACCAAATATCAAGTCTCTGCTATTGCTGGTTCTTGAGAAGAAGATTTTTTAAGAATTGGAGCATTTTTGCCCCACCCCTCTGCTCAATATGAGCCGAAACCTAATTTGCCCAAAAATCAAAATGCCGCTATATAACCCCTACTCACATGAAATTTCATTAACATGCGGCCAGTGGTTTGGAAGAAAAAGACCCAAACACCACCTTCACGCCGGACGACGGACGACGGACGAAAAGTGATCAGAAAAGCTCACCCTGACTTTCAGTCAGGTGAGCTAAAAAGAATCGCTTGTCCTGGGCGACACATGCTAATTTTGGCTTGAGTTTCATATTAAACTTGAAAAGCTATGTGCTGTTAAAATCAATAAATAGTTGACTTGCGTATTGAAACATCTATTATACGGTCTATCAATAATGATACTATGACATTTTTTTTATCACTAGGGCAAATTCAGGGAATGGGTGCACTTGGTGTGCTCCCCCACTAGTTTTTTTTCAGGAGATGGAATGTGCATTGTGGATAACTGAATCAAGTGCCAGGTAATCGCATCTTTTCGTCTTAAATTTCAAAATTTAGTTGACAGTGCATGCCGGTAAAACTTGTGCCTAGGTGCATCTCCCCCCCCCCCCCCCCCCCCCCCCCCAGCTATTTCCAAAATTGCTTACAGATCTTTCGGCTCGACATACGTGATGCCTCATACCTCTCACCAAATTTAATTTGCTTCGTTCCATGGCTGATTTTAAATAATATAAGTGATATCAGACTTTGATATCATGAACATTTTCAATTTTTATGTAGTTTTGGTCATTAAAGCCTTTAAGGTCACGCTGGTCACCATTGCAGTGCCGTTAAGCTGACAAGTCACAACAACAGAACAAACTTTTTCACCTCAAGCGAAGTTTAAGACGCCAGTATTGCTGCTATTGCAGTCTCTCTGGCGGATTGCTGGTTTGGGGTTCCAGCCTTAAACGTCCACGGCGCCAGTCACTTAACTGTGGCTAAATTCCGAAAGTATATCCAATATGGTCACCGCACTTTTTTCAACCACTTTTACGGAAATAATATGGGTGAACAAAAACTATTTGATATCGGCACTGGTATCGGCTGATAGTAAATCAAAACTATTTGGTTTCAGATGAAAAGGCAAATCTCTTAATGTCTTATCGGCTCATCTGACATCACGATCTTTTACTGTAATTTGAGGTTTAGCAATATGTCTGGGCGTGTTGAAGGAGTAAAGTGGCCAGGATGGGTTAACGCCATCTGCTCTTTTTACCTGTTTTCTTGTTTTGGTTATTCCAAGTGAGTACTTCTTCATGTGTCTGTGGAAGTCCTGATCCCCGACTTTCAAGGCCTCGAACTTCAGTCTAAGAGTTTCTCTGGATATGACAGGACTCTAGTTTAATTATAGCACCTTGAAGTTGAGGAAATCATGTTTTTTTTACCAGAGGATTTCAATTTTTTTTCACAAGTTGTACACCTTACTTTACCACCAAAATTGGGTGCATCGGGGTAATAACATATTTCTAGATGGAAAGGGGAAAAAAAGCTATACATACAGTACGTGGAGAGTGGATTGTAACTAAATCACCCGTGGAGTGGAGTTATCACCCAAGCTATAACTTTCAAATTCTGTACATATCGACAAAAAACACAAGCAATGTTTCAGCCAATGGACCTCCGGGTTTAACCCGGAGGTCCATTGGCTGAAACTTTGATTGTGCTTGTTATGCTTTGCAACAAATTTGCAATTATTGCTCGGGTGGAATCTCCACTCTACGGGTGATCTAGTGATAATACACTCTCCACGGACTGTGTATGTACCTGCCCCGGCATTATTATATTGGGTAAAGGTGTAGAATAGGGGACTTCTCGTTTTTTTTAAAAAATAACGATTTTCTCGCTATTTTTTCTCTGTTTTCTTAAAGTAAACTATATTTTGAACAAAATGACACAAAATTAGGTACCTCTATCATGTTTTAACATGTAAGAGAATAGAGTTTAAATCCCGTTGAATTGCGAGTTTCTCAATTGCCATTTGTTTCATATGCTTAAATTTAGCAGCGTCTGTTGTTTTCATTCGTTGTTACGAGTGACGTCACAGGGGAGAAATCATTCTGTATGATAGCAGGTGCGCTTCGCTTGTGTGCGAGTCAGCTGGGGCGCTTCGCTTGTGTGCGTGTTCCTCGATTTAAGGTCAGTTCAGTTAGGACCAGGGTGAGTTCATCGGTAAGCTAACCCTGGCCCTCACTAGACTGACCCTAAAATTTGATCTAGGGTCAGTTTAGTGAGGGGGCAGGGTTTGTCAGCCGACATTTCAATTACTAAACTCTCCCCATATGATAGCGATAATGGAACGGAGCGATTGCAGTGAGTTCGACTACGCTGTCGCAATAAAATCGTTAATATTTCTTGAAAAAAACGATAAAAGTATGTGATTTTGTGTCATTTTGTTCAAAATATAGTTTACTTTAAGAAAACAGAGAAAAAATTGCGAGAAAGGCATTATTTTTTTTAAAAAACGAAAAGTCCCCTATTCTACACCTTTACCTTATATTGTGTCACCATTTGTCGTGCAAATTGCATTGGGACAAGTGTGGCAAGTTTGTAGGCTTTTTAATTTAATAAAATTAACTTACAAAGTTACGATATAAACAACAAACTATGCTCAGACACCGCACCTTCAATATTTTAACTGCTCTAGCGTTTCCCTCTGACGATAGAGTTTTTCGAACTTACATTTCATATTTGTGGTGTTCGATCCAAGGAACACTCACGATCTGTTACGTCCCAAAACCATTTGGACCCGGGGCCTCTACAATCAAAATTACAATATCGGGACAATTCGTCCCAACAATTTTTTATTTCAAGAGTATACGACAATACGTTCAAATTGAATTTTGTTTCGAATATCAGAAGGATTCGCCCCAAAATTTATCTTTATAACTTGGTGACAGGACGAAACGGACCATAAGCGAAACGGCCGGACTGATTTTTGACAGAGCGGCCCAGATTTTGAAATGAAACGGCCCAGACTTCGGAACAGAACGGCCCACATTTTTCGATAGAAAGGCCTTCATTAACAAAAACTCATTTATTGACAAAAATAATTTCTTACGCCTCCATTTTTTCTTTTGAATACTGGTCGATTCGTCGTAAATGCACATTCGTCGTAGAATCTGGACGATTCGTCGTGAACGGAAATTGCCGACGAATAGTTCAATGGACGATTCGTCGGCAATTTCCGTGGTTGTTTGGACGATTCGTCGAAGATTCTGATTTTGAATCTTTAACGCTAATTTGAGCTGGTTGTGATACCAAATAACAAGATTTAATAGTTAATTTTTCTTTATTTTATATTTTGAAATAAATCAGAACAATAGCACATGAAAAAATAAAATAACAAAAATACAGAGAAGAAAAGAATGAACAAACAAATCGAGTGACATTCACACCTCAAGTAGACAGACACTAATATAATCAATTATCAATAATCCCCTCATTGTCATTATCTACTGGTTTTGTTTCTTGAGGGTGGTGAAGTGCTGCAACACGTTGCAGTAATACCTTTGGGGTTATGATTTTCTGTGAGTAATGATCCCATATATTAAAAATTTCCATCTGATAGTTTTAAAATGTTCTTTTTTTGATACCTTTGAAGTTTCTCTTCAGACACCAAGTAGCACTGAAGGTCTACAAGTGTACGGACTGCCATACCGAACACACTCCAGTCATTCATTGTCCAAACATTTCCTTGTACCCAGGTATTCTACACAGTTAAGAAAAGTTTGTAAAGCTTTTGGGTGGTTAGGTCGAATTAAGTCCTTACAATCATTAAATGTCATGGCTATCTGCTCTGCTGGCAAAAAGGGAGGCACATCAATTCACGGAGGTATTTTGAAGTGTTTTTTTTTGTTTTGTTTTTTTTCTATAGGCTGGTGCTAGGCCAAGGTTTTGTATTTTTTTTTTTTGCCATATTGCCTGAGTCCAGTGGAAAACACACCCTTGTAAGCGGATGTCGGGGAATACTGTTCGGAATGCACCCCAAACTGCTGCCTCAAAATCCATCACAGTTATTTCTAAAGCTCCACAGATGATAAATGTCCCTTCAAAAATTTCAAAATTTGTATATAGTCCTCTTTTGTTCGCCTAGACATTAAAACGAATATAAGATGAACCTGGGTCATAAAATATTTTTTTGAAACGAGAAATGTCAAGAAAAAAGAAGGAATTTTTTATTATACATACCCATTATTGGCGCGTCGTCGTTTCATTTTTGTTTCTAGCACTGTAATAAATAACTGTATGTGACATTCGAATGAATGAATGAATGAAAGGTTTTAGCGCGCCGAAGGCGCGCAGGGACGATGTGGGATTTACAAATCCCTTGCGACCCGGCTAGCCTTATTTTATTTCACTTGGATCTTGGATCACACAGGCCTAGCTTTCCTATTGCCTCAAATGGGGTCTGAAGGGGTATGCACGTGGTTAGAATTCCCGACAGTTTGCATTGGAGTGATAGATTGTCAAAGACCAAACCCTCAACGCCATTAAGACTATTAGAGAGTGGGCTCTATTCGGTTCCAGCTTGGCGATGGTAGAGGTTTGAGTCCCACCATGGTGGCGAGCCAGAATATAATGTTGTGCGATGGCAATTTTAAGGGAAAAAGAAAAAAGAAAACCAAACAGCAACGCCGGTTTGGTAGCGGCCCCGGTATATGACCATAGCGGTTACAAAAAAGGAATGGAGAAAGCTCCAACAGTTTAGTTTGAAAAACCGGGAGTCATCCATCAAGCCTTCTGGGGGATAGGATGCCGTATGTGATTTTGAGGTATCTGGTTATCCTTCGGGAATTCCAAATGACCTCCAACACCCCCCCCCCCCCCAAAAAAAAGCCCTTAAAAGGGCTATTTGCTGGCAAGATTGTTTCAATCCTTGCCTTGGTCTGTTAGGTTTTCTGCACATCTTTGCTTGAGGATTGTTTCAATCCCTCATAGTTTGTCATTCAGTTTGGTCGTGTGTCTGATGAGATAGAGGAGGTAGAAAAGATAGAGAGCTGGAAATTAGAGCAATTCGGTTTTTAATTTACAACTTTTCCGTTCTTTTGGATGGGGAAGCCAGCATTTTTTCCCCGAGATTTATATCTCAGGGAGGGGAGACCCGGCAGCAGGTGGAGATTTTCCTCGCTGTTTGCAACTCCCACTGGTAACAGAGGCAAGCTTTCGTGCGTATCGTGTCACCCACAGCCAGTTCTAAATTTAGGTCACAGAATGCCTGGCTCACCCCATCACAATGATGTAATCTTTAACCCTTTCGATAGACATGCCCCAGATTATTTAGTTTTCCTATTGAGGACGCGATGCGCATTGAGTTCTATTATTAATTCACTGTCTTGAAGTCTATTTAGAGTTTTGCTTTGAAGATCTTTTAAGCGCATTGCTATAGTGTCTATGTTTGCTATCTCGTGAAGTTGCTTTATCGATGTCCACGTGGGCTTGCGCAGAGCCACGCGCAAGGCATGATTTTGGACCCGTTGTAGTTTTTCAATGTTGGTTTTATTCAGGTCACTTGTAATTTTGGCCACATACTCTAGTACTGGGCGTATATATGATTTGTAAAGATTGAGGAGAATTTCTTTATTGGCTCCCCAAGTTTTACCTCTAATAATTTTCAGGAAATTGATGCGTTTAGTGGCTTTGACGGTGACTGAGTTTATGTGATTGTTTAGATTGAGACTGCTATCCAGGTTGAATCCCAGAAACTTTGCCTCATTACTAGCTTCAAGTTTATGATCATAAAGCTTAAGCTCAATATTAGGGACAGGCTTTTTCCTTTGTTTTTTTATAGAATGTGATTCTTTGTGTTTTCGTGGCATTTAGCTTGATGCGCCACAGAGCGCACCAGTCTTGCATGTCGCGGATTGTATCCTGCAGGCGGTTTTGTATTATGTTTCCAGACTTACTGGCCGTCCACATTCCTTTGTCGTCTGAGAATTGAGATAGTTCAACTTGGTTTTTCCCTAGTTTGTCAATGTCATTCACATATATTATAAACAGAAGCGGGCTGAGGACCGAACCCTGTGGAGTGCCCGCTTCGAGTTTTACCTCGGCTGACACTTCGCGGTTGACCCTCACTTTGATTTTTCGATCAGATAAAAATGATGATATGATCCTTAGAATTTTGGTAGGTAGCCCCATTTTAGCTAGTTTGTATCTCATGCCATTGTGCCAGACAGAGTCAAACGCTTTTTCTACGTCGAGTAATAGCGCGGTTCCTATTTCATTTTGATTGAACGCCGTTTTCATATAATCTACCAGTCTATAAACATGCTCGATTCCCTCTCTTTGGCTCCTGTATGCCCTTTGCCACTTATTGAAAAAGCTGATTGATTCGAGATGGCTGCGGAGTCTAGTCGTGAGAATCCGTTCGAAAATTTTTTCCAATACAGCTGAGTAGGCTGATTGGGCGGTAATTAGCTGGGTTGCTCAAATCCTTGTCGGGTTTGGGTATCAAGGCTCCTGTAGCTACTTTCCAACATTTTGGGGAAGTATCCACTAGAGAGACAGCAGTTTAGGAGGTTAGTGAGTCTACCGAAAAAAGTGTTGGGACATTGTTTCAGGATTTTGTATGAGACCTCGTCCCCTCCTGGGGAAGAAGAAGACTTACATTTTTTAATTGTGTTAGCCACTTCTTCTTTGCTTATCGGTTCCGTGAGTTCATGGCCATCTCCGTCCTCGGGCGTTTGGCTGAAGTTGGCATCGTTAAACGCTGTCTTGTTGTCTTGAACAAATTTGTTTACTTTTTCTTTGAACTCGTCATCAAACCTATCGCCCTCATGTGGACGATGATATTTCTTAAGGAGCTCAGCAAAGGTGCTAGCCTTCGCCTTGTCATCCAGGGCCATAGTTCCATCGTTGATCTTTAGTGCCTTACTGTTGGCGTCTTTATGTTTTTGTCCAGTAAGGGTTTTAAAAGTATCCCAAAACTTTTTAGTCTCCCTGAGTCCATTTAGATTTTCCGTTGCTTTTTCCCATCTCACGCGATTGTCGTTTGCTATTGCTTTTTTATCTTCGCCGTGGAGGCGATTATACACGGCTTTAAGTTCGACCTTTTTAGTTGGAAGTTTTTCTGATTTGTATGCACGGAAGGCCTTTCTTTTTTGTTTTATTATTTGGAGTGTGGTTTCAGTTATTCTGTTGGCCCGCGGTTTAACTGTCTGCTTGGGACAAATCTCATCAAGAGTGTTGTTAATGACTTCACTGAGATTGGTACATGCTTGCTCGAGCTCGCAGGTATTCAATGGGTCGTTTTTGTTTATTTTAACCTGAATTATTTTTCTGAAGAGGTCCCAGTCAATTTTGGATAGATTCCTCCTCATTGTGGCTTATCTTGCGGGTCCGCTGCTACCGTGTAATGTAGCATGAACAGGCAGGTGGTCGCTACCTAAATCATCGTCCCCCACATATATGTCTTGCATTTGATTAGTTAGTGATTTACTGGTTATAATTAGGTCAAGGATGTCGGATTGGTGGAGGGTGTTGTTACTGACGTGAGTAATGTCGTGGTCGTTATTTAATACAAAAAGATCAAATTGTTCGATGATATTGAAGAGAGCGTCGCCATTGGGCTCCGTTTTATTGCATCCGAAAACCTTATGTTTAGCATTGAAATCACCTACGAAAGTACAGTGTTTGTGATTTTTCACAAAGAATTCAAAGACTTTGCTGTCAACTGTTTTTTTCGGTTCATTATAATATGAGATTACGGCAACTTTTTTATGATCTAGTTCAATATCAGCGGCAATCACCTCTGCGTTGAGATGATCGCTTGATATCGTTTTATATTTTAAGTCCTGTCTTATGAGGAGAGCGACTCCGCCTCCACGTTGTGTGGGACGGTCTCGTCTTATGATGTTGAATCCACTTAGCAAAAATGTCTTACTTGGCTTTAACCATGTTTAGCTGATACCAATTACATCTACGTTGGTGAAGTAATCGGACATCTGTGAGCTTTTGCAGTTAACGCTTCGAGCGTTCCACTGAATTATTTTCAACTTATCCATAAGTGTTCAGTACCTGACGTAATTTTACTAGTTAACGTGTTGTGGGTGTGATTTATATTTTATTTATGGCGGCTTCTATTAGCGAGGAAGAAATCTGAGTTCGATATAATTTGGATGCTGTTTTCCCAACTTCTTTACACATGTCGGAAAGACTGACGTCGAAGTGTTTGTTCATTATATTAAAAATTGAACCAGCCATTAGGCTGCACATCGAGTGTGGAGAGGTTGAGTTTTCTACGCTGTTGACATTAATAGCTTTGAGTACTATGTCGGTTTTAACTTTTTTGTAGTGGGGACACCCCCGATAATTGCTTGGGTGTTGCCCGTTACAATTTGGGCATTTCAGTGTTGAAACCTTGCACGACTTTGTTATATGTTTTTCGCCGCATTTCATGCAACGCAACTTTCCTTTGCATCTGTTCGACATATGGCCAAATTTCTGGCATTTATGACATTGTGTGGGCTGAGGCAAAACACGATACTCCTCAGTCTCATATTTTTGTCCGTTTATACAAACACCTTTGTTAATGAAGTTAAGTTTTATGGCTCTATTGGGGCATTTTACTTTAATTTTCCACGTAGGGTTGCCTGTAGTCTTAGATATTAGTCTCCCCCACGAGTATCCCGACAGGGCTTCATCAATATCCCCATCATTGATCTTTGTGGGAACCCTTGTGACGACTACGCAAGGGTTTTGCAGCGGTTGATGTGGTTGTTTATTCGTCCGGTGTTTGGATATGGGTCATAAAATATTTTTTTGAAACGAGAAATGTCAATAAAAAAGAAGGAATTTTCTATTATACATACCCATTATTGGCGCGTCGTCGTTTCATTTCTGTTTCTACCACTGTAATAAATAACTGTATGTGACATTCGGTGAAAATTTGCGGGTATATATTCACAAATCTTGTTTTTATAAACACTTTTGATTTTCACATCAAAGAGGTATTAAAAACTCATCAGCATACATGTCTTATTCTACTCAAAACAATAAGCATGAGTTTGTTTTGTACAACTTTTTGATGTTACTTCAAAAGATCCCACATCAAAGTACATTAAAATCAACCTGACAAAAATTTGAAAATAATTCAGTGTTGGAGGAAATTTGAAAATAATTCAGTGTTACAGATCCATGCCTTGGATGTTTCGTCGAAAACCCATAAGACGATTCGTCGTGATCGTAATTTGGACGATTCGTCGTTACGACGAATCTACAATCACGACGAATCGCCCAGATACCTTTCTTTTTACAAAAGTACTGACGGGGATAGTGAAGTTGAGTGTTATTATGGTAACAGGTCCATCCGGCCCCAAAGACGATCCGTGCCCAGACGATCCGGCCTCAGGCGTTTTTACACCCAATACGAACCGTCCCCAGTCGATCCGTCCCCAGACGATCCGACCCCGTGTACAATATAGTTAGTTGTGCAAGGTATTGCTTTGTGAGGGTTTAAAAAAACAAAAGAAACAGTATTCTGAGATGAACTTTATTTAATAAAAAAAAACATAAAAGAAAAACACAAATAAATGGAGAGAATATAAGTGAACATTACATCATAACAAGCATCAGCAAATTTTATTTAAGCACTATGGGATGAACTTTATTTAACCGTTGTCCTAATCAACTATTTTTTTCAGTTTTTGCATCAAGACATATCGTATAAGCCAAAATTCTGAGACAAAAAAATGAAAAAAAGATGGGGAAAATTGAATGATATATTTTTTCAAATAGTGCTGTCCGATTTTGGCCGCTGTGTTACGAAACGCAACAGAAAAAGACAAATAATTGGAAAATTCAAATGCTAAGAATCATTACATCACACATAATAACAGTCAGCTAATAATTTTTGTAACATCTCAACATCTGAGCTTAGGCTAACAAATTGGAAGGACATAATTAACAACCCTGATGCTAATACAGCTTTTAAAAATTCAGTGATAAATTTAAGTCATTGCCTAGTATGACAAAAATGGCATCAGGACAACTCGTACCCACGGCAAGTCATACCAGTCAAGTCGTACCCAAAATTGGACGACTCGTCCCCATTTTGGTCTGGACAACTCGTACACACTACTGGACAACTCGTACCCAGAACGGGATAACTCGTTTCTGATATTATTTACAAGGGAAGGGGTGTGTGTGGGGGTGGGGAGGGGGGCAGATAGTAACACAAATGTAACGGACCAATGCTTGCATGAACGAGGGCGAAAAGACCCGGACTAGTAGGGACCGCGGAGACGGGGGGGGGGGGGGGGGGGACTCTACCCCCCCTCCCCCCCCCCCCAAAAAAATTCTCTAAAAATAAAATCACCAAACTTGCAACTACTACGGGATTGTCATTTTGATATTTTAAGACACATTCACACACAGCGAGAGAAGACTAAGTTTGGTGTAGATCGTAAAACCCTTGAAAGAGTTTATTTTTCATTCGTTCGCCCAGCATTGGAATATACAGACGTAGTGTGGGGTAACTGCAGTGCAGTGCAGAAAAATTCCGAGGACTTCAGGAGGGTGGGGGGGGGGGGGGCGGTCAGGCAAAAAATTACGGATACAAGCTGGAAATTTTTACATTTTCAAATTTTGGGACCCACCACCCCCGGAATGCAAATTTTTACCAGTCATGTCTTAGACACCCACCCCTCCCGCACAGTTTTTCTTTTCCTCAAAGACGATTGGGGATCCACTCCCAATTTATAAAATCTGTTTAACGAAGTATTCAAATTACCTAAATCAAAAAAAATATATATATATTCTCCCAAAAAAGAAAGTGTGCATGCTAAAAAATAACACTAAAAAAAAATATATATCATTTTCATTCTTGGAAATTTTATTCAATCACAGATGAATCAATTTGTGATCAACACGAGAAATTTCATTACGCTACGACGAATACTCTTGGTGCCGTGGAGAGTCAAAGACACTAAGAGTCAAACACAAAAGTCACACACTCAATATCTGGTATGACCTCCGTCTGCATCGACTACTGCTGTGCATCTACGCCTCATGGAAGCGAACAAGTTAGCATGGAAGCGTTGTGGGATGTTGTTCCATATTCTGATAAGCTGTCTTTGGAGTTCCACAAGCGTTGACCGTGCATGGGGAAGCCGGCGTAGCTGAAGTTTCATTTCGTCCCATACGTGCTCAATGGGTGAGATATCGGGCGAATTTGCGGGCCGGGGAAGAACATCCGCTTGTTGTTGCTGCAGATACTGTTGAACAACACGAGCTGCGTGGGGTCGGGCGTTGTCCTGCTGTAGAATGACGCTGGGGCCATGACGTTGCAGAAATGGGACAACAACAGGTGTAAGCACTTCATCACGATATCTGGCTGCATTGAGATTGCCATCAATAATGACCAGCTCCGTTCTGTTACGGGCAGTGATGCCACACCACACCATGAGAGACCCTCCCCCATAACGGTTTCGCTCCACGACACATGGATCTGTGTAGCGTTCGTTTCGACGTCTTTACACTCTCTGGCGGCCATCTGATGATGAAAGATGGAAACGACATTCATCTGTGAATAAAACACGTCGCCACCAGTGTAAGGGATGCCTGAGATGTTGTCTACACCACTGCAGTCGAGCACGACGATGACGTAACGTCAAAATCGGACGAATTGCAGGTCTTCGAGGACGTAAGCCGTTTTCTCTCAGCCGGTTGATTACTGTTTGAGGATGTATCCGTCTCAGGTTAGGGATGTTCCTGGCTGTCATCGTTGCCGGTTCCGGAGATGGACGACACGGATATACCGATCTTGTGCAGGGGTGGTAACTCGGGGTCTCCCGGAGCGGGGTCGGTCTCGAGCGTCATCATGTTGTGCATGTCGATGGACTAGCCTGTCTACAGTGTCACGGTGGCATTTCAAATGCTGGGCAACCTCTCTGTGTGTTCCGACAGCTCTAATCATACCCAGGGCAAGGAGACGTTGATTCATTGTCAATCTTGGCATGCTGATGTGGAGTCGTTTTAACAGCAGCGCAAGTTTGAATGTGAACGATAGGAAGGCCTTACTTTAGTGTTTAAATACCCAAGGATTCACACTGCTGCATGCATTTTCAGACTCTCCACGTGCAAAACATGCCTTTTCACAAACGTGCAGCACGTCATTCGTTAATGCAATTTTAACCGGGAAAGCTGTTTTTGTGTTCAATATAACTTATTCATGAACAGGTTAACACTCTTTACACGTACGAAATTATTTTTTTGGAGTTTGATCAATTTCTGCAATGCACACTTTCTTTTTTGGGCGAGTATATATATAAATACTTTTCCCAAACATGAAAGGTGCCGCAAACCGACTTGTGCGATATGCCAGCCCTGCTCTTGGGCATCCAAGGCATCCCTCCCACAGATGGCCCCAAAACAATCTCTCTGCATATAAAGCCACAACGGAATTGCAACATCAGACCCCCAGGTAACCACTGGAACCCGCCTCCACCAACTGAATTGCAGATATACACCCATTCGTGTTCCAAGTAACACAACCCTTACCCCGATGTACATTGTACAACATGGCTATATTGTACGAGTTGTCTAGAAAACCGACGAAAATTGCCCCATGGTCAGGATAAATTCTCGTGTGTTGATACTGTTCCAATTAATTCTTGACAGTGAATTATCTCTTATGTGGTCTGATATAGATGTTTTTCCATCTGGGTGCTGGATAGATCTAAAGGGCTCTTTAAGGTGGGATTGGACATTTCTGGATTTCTCAACCACGTAAGGATCGTTATATCGGTAGTCGCATTTATGGAAGCAACTTTGGGGATGGGATTTGTATTTTTGTTTGCTTAGAGGAACTTGTTTCTTTTTGCTTTCGTTTGCAGTGTTAATGATGTTCTTCACACCTCTGCAAAACCCTGTTCATTTGTTTTTCATGTTTATGTAATCAATCTCTGTGTCTGTTCGGCGTAATATATACAACATGTATCTGCGCCCCTATATAATATGCTTGATAATGGGACTAGTATCTGTTTCAAAACATAGCACATAACGTCATTCGAAGTTTTTTTATCCATAAGTAATTCCTTGTTGTATTTCTTTCCGTTTACTTGCATTTCCTTTTGGGATCATTTTGAAGAACAGTAAAACCTTTTCCGATCGATGATTGATTGACGCAACAATGGATGTGCTAATAAAATCCAGCCATTTAGGGAATACATCACATCCGACAACTACTTTTCAGATGCAGACTATTTTTGTGTAAAAACACCAAATGAATACTCTGATCACTATCAACTATCCCTCCACCTGAAGTATTCAAATCAAAATTCAGTTGATAAAACGACAAAGTATAAATATACTAAATGTAATTCAACCCTCAAATGAACAGTTCCTAGACAACTCGTACCCTGGACGATTCGTACCCTGGACAATTCGTACCCTAATATTAAGGTACGAATTGTCTCGCGCAAAGGTATAAGTACCAATAATGATTGTGAGGGATGGCATAGGAGACTTAATTTTAAAGCAGGCGTAGCAAAGCCACCGTTTTAGATTTTACTTTTATTATTATTTCGGGAAGCCAAGACTGTAGTTATAGAGTGTAAGCTGTTGCGGGAAAAGAAACTACAGAGACATCAGAGAAAGTCGTATCAGAAAGTGCACATCAAACTTTTCAAATACCGGGACGAATACACAGCGGGGACAAGGTCAACGTCCAGCTTACCCGGAGCCTGTGGCAAGCTGTACAGTCCCGTTGTTTGTGGTGACGAGTGTGATTAACCTTTTACCTAACGTATCGACCGAAACCGGCCAGTGCTATTGATAAAAACTGCCATTCAATTTTCACTATTTCTTAATTTTTTGCCTCCAAATCATAGATTCTGACCCCTCATTGGAACTAGCTTGTTGAGGGGGCCATAAGATATGTTTTTGAAACAAAAAATGCTAAATATTAGTTATTCAGTGTTTCGTGTGTTTTCCAAAATTGTATTATCTGCATCTCAGTATAATTGAGTGAGATGGTGGAGCACTTTAAATTATTTTCTCCCATATTTTCTAACATGCTTTCGCTCCATTTCATCTCAGTTAATTAAGCTCAGATGCAGAAAATACAATTCAGGAAAACACGAATTAAGTCCGCCTTTTAAAAACATTCATTTTTGTATTTCTTATTTGTATTATCTGCTCAACTTTTACTGCATTTTAGTTTTGTGTTTTTTTTGTTTTCATTTCTTCGAACGAGAGTGCTTGTGTGTTACATCTTCGTTTTGTTGATAATATATTTCTTGAACAAATAAATATCATGTGATTTTCACGAATAGTCTTCCTTATTTTTTCACATATAGTCTCCAATCCCAGGTATGAATCCTTTACGAGTCAGGGTACGAGTTGTCCAGAGGTGGGGTACGAGTTGTCCAGGGGCGGGGTACGAGTTGTCCAAGGAAAGGTACGAATTGTTCAGGGTACGAGTTGTCCTGATACCAAATGGACATCAGATAGTAAAGAAAAGGCGCTGTTATCATTCAGTAACCCTAATACAGCCACCCAACTTTAACATTTTAACAAAATATTTCCCTCTAGACAGGAGTGGCACAGAGGAAGCAGTTGACGAGATAGAACATGTTATCGGCTCTATCAATACAACTGCGTCGCGACGTTTCACATGTGGCAGAGGTAGGAAAAAAACCGAAACGTAAATGATTTGACGATGAATGTAGGCATCTTAAACAAACAATGAAAGACATAACTCAAACTATGAGAAATGAAAGTGTCAATGACACTGTAGCTCAACTTGTCAAGACAAAGACATGCACATGTATAGTATGTGACACAGCAATGACAAACATCTAGGTAATGATCTGATAACAAAGGTACATATAAAGTATTGTAATGGTCTGTACATAAATACTGACCGTTGCCTGTAACAAATGTATAGGTAAAGTATTGTAAAGGTGGGTGACAGTCAGATGCTAAACTAGAAAAGAAAACTTTGAGTCCCAGATTGGGTCTGACTGAACCCCAAAATATTTGTTCTCATAGCACAGTGATAACAAAGACACCCCAAAACACACTCGTTCCTGTCCCAAGGTGAAAACAAAGGTACCCAAGAAGTTTTGTGAAGATCAATTCATAAATACGAGCTGTATAGAACTTGTGACAAAAAACTGATTGGACCTAATTGTGGTACAAAATGGCCACTGGCAGCCATCTTGAATTTTGGACCGTACCCAGAAACACTCATTCTCGTCCCAAGGTGATTACAAAGGTACCCAAGAAGTTTTGTGAAGGTCGGTTCATAAATACAGCCTCTACCCTGAGCCGTATTGACATGTGTGCTCACATTGTGCAAGTAGCACTGAATAAGTCAAAGTTCATCTAATTTGCATAATTTCTGCACGAAAAAAACCCCTTAGAATATGTGATGTATTCCATGTTACTAAACATTCATACAAAAATTTATTCAAATCAGAACTTTCATACAGAAGTTCTGTACAAAAGACTGATTACACTAATTTTGGTACAAAATGGCTGCTGGTGGCCATCTTGAATTTCGGACCACACCCAAAAACACTCGCTCTCATCCCACGGTGATAACAAAGGTACCCAACAAGGTTCGTAAAGATTGGTTCATAAATATGGCCTCTAGTCTGAGCTGTATAGAAGTTGTGTACAAAAAACTGATTAGACCTAATTTCGGTACAAAATGGCCACTGGCAGCCATCTTGAATTTTAGACCGCACCCAGAAACACTCGTTCACGTCCCAAGGTGATAACAAAGGTACCCAAGACATTTCGTGAAGATCAGTTCATAAATACAGACTCAAGTCTGAGCCGTATTGACATGTGTACTTAATGTGTGTAAGTCGCACTGAAATATCAAAGTTCATCTAATTTGCATAATTTCTGCACGAGAAAAAAACCCGTGTTATATGTGATGTATCCCATGGTACTAAACATTCACACAAAAAATTATTCAAATCAGCGCTTTCATATGTAAGTTCTGTGCAAAAATCTGATTGCACCTAATTTTGTACAAAATGGCTGCCATCGGCCATCTTGAATTTCGGACCGGACCCCAAAACACTCGTTCTCGTCCCACGGTGATACCAAAGGTACCCAAGAAGTTTCGTAAAGATCGGTTCATAAATACGGCCTCTAGCCCGAGCCGTATTGGCATTTGCACTTACAGTGCTGAAATTAACATCAAAATTAGTCTAATTTGCACAATTTACGCACGAGAAAAAAACCCGTATTATATGTGATGTACCCCATGGTACTAAACATTCATACAAAAAATTATTCAAATCAGAGCTTTCATATGGAAGTTCTGTACAAAAAACAGATTTCTGCATCATCGGTACAAAATGGCGGCTGGCAGCCATCTTGAATTTCGGACCGCACCCAAAAACACTCGTTCTCGTCCCACGGTCATAACAAAGGTACCCAAGAAGTTTCGTAAAGACCGGTTCATAAATACGACCTCTAGCCCGAGCCATATCCAATTGTTGACGTACGGACAGACAGACGGACGACGGGCCATGACAATAGCTCAAATTTGACTTCGTCAAAGTTGAGCTAAAAACCCACACAATAAGAGCCTGGTCAGTAGTATGTCATGTACCCGGACACCCCCATTCTGGATGACCCCGGTGGATGACCCCGGAAGTGACGTCATGTCACGTGACGTAGTGGCGACATGTTGTGTTGTCATGGTAACCCGCGTGAGCGGCCATGTTGTGACGTCATCTCCATAGTGATAGGTGTTGTTAGTGCGCATGCGCAGCGCGTGTTGTTAGGGGGATACGCGTTTCCGTCGTCCATTTTGTATACTGGAAGCCGCCATCTTGATTTCTATGGTAGCACGTGACTGCTATGTTACCTAAGGCCTACAATAGGACAGGGGTATGTTTTGGGGGTATGTTCGATTGAATCGGAGTGTTTTCTGGAACGACTTCCCTGGATAATTACCACAAACAACCCGACAACTTGTATTATTTCGAATTCTTTCAGAAGTCTCTGCTTCTATCTATATATGCAATAGTTATCGGTTATCTGGCCATGTTCCTTTATTCTAGAGTATACTCCAGTAGTGTAGAAGAGCCTATTAACTGGAACAGTTTACCTTATTATTGCTATATTTAGCAATTTCTGGTCTATTCTTGTTAGTTCTGACCCTATTCCAAGTACTCTTGTTGTTTCATTTATATAACTAACCAATCAGATTGCTTGATTTCCCATAATCTGTATGCAGGGTTATCTCCCTTGTGTATAACAAAATCCTATATCCAATGGCACCCCAATTTTAGCACCCCTTTTTTGAAAACACCTGTGGCTATGGAATACCTTTTTTGTCATATGTGCTTATGTGAAAAGGCACAATGTGACACAATATGCCCTATCACATAGGCACATGCTTTATGTGCCGATATGTGCTTATGTGACAAGGCACAATGTGACACAAAATGCCCTATCACATAGGCACATACGGGTATTTGAGGATACCTATGACCTGGTATTGTATTATCTGAGGATACCTATCGAGGATACCTACTGGAGAATCCCTTTTTGTCATATGTGCCCATGTGAAAAGTCACAATGTGACACAATATGCCCTATCACATAGACACATACGGGTATTTGAGGATACCTATGGCCTGGTATTGTATTATTTGAGGATACCTATCGAGGATACCTACTGGAGAATCCCTTTTTGTCATATGTGCTTATGTGAAAAGTCACAATGTGACACAATATGCCCTATCACATAGACACATACGGGTATTTGAAGATACCTATGGCCTGGTATTGTATTATTTGAGGATACCTATTGAGGATACCTATCGAGGATACCTTTATAGGATACTTATCTGAGGATACTATATAGGCTGTACATATCCCTATAGGTCTCTTGCTGGCCCTTAGTACTATTAATCCACCTGATGCATTATGCTATCCTATGACTGGTATAGATAGTATGCAATGCTAGGTATAGGGGTATTGTGGGTAGGGGTACTGCCTGGTAGTTTAGAACAGTACTATAGTATGGCGGTATATACACCTATAGGCCCTTGTTAGTGCTTGGTACTATTAACCAACCGATTGCTTTGTTTTATTATATGGCTGGTATATGTAGTACGTTATGGTAGACCTAGTGATTTTGTGGGGGTGGGGGTAATGCTTGGTAGTTTAAAACGGTAGTATAGCATAGGCTGTACATATCCCTGTAGGCCTCTTGCTGGCCCTTGGTACTACTGATCCACCAGGTGCTTCATATTATTGAGCGGTATTCTGGGTGGGGGTCAATGCCTGGTAATACAGAACGGCAGCAGAGTATGGTTGGTATATTCCCCTATAGATCCCATCCTAACCGTTGATAGTATTAACCTACCAAATGCTTTGTATCATCCTGTTACTGGTAAGGTCGTACGTAATACCAGTAGTTCCTACCTTATTCCGAGTACTCTTGTTGTTTCATTTATCTAGATCATTTATATAAATTATAATTAACCAATTAGATTGCTTGATTTCCCATAACCTGTACTTAATCGTACAGAGTTATCTCCCTTCTGTATAATAAAAACCTATATCAATGGCAATATCCCCGGCACCCCTTTTTTGAAAAGAATATGGCCTTTGGCACCCCTTTTTTCTGAAACAAGTTGTCGGGTTGTTTGTGGTAATTATCCAGGGAAGTCGTTCCAGAAAATACTCCGATTCAATCGAACATACCCCCAAAACATACCCCTGTCCTATTGTAGGCCTTAGGTAACATAGCAATCACGTGCTACCATAGAAACCAAGATGGCGGCTTCCAGTATACAAAATGGACGACGGAAACGCGTATCCCCCTAACACGCGCTGCGCATGCGCACTAACAACACCTATCACTATGGAGATGACGTCACAACATGGCCGCTCACGCGGGTTACCATGACAACACAACATGTCGCCACTACGTCACGTGACATGACGTCACTTCCGGGGTCATCCACCGGGGTCATTCAGAATGGGGGTGTCCGGGTACATGACATACTACTCTGGTCATCAATTTCTTCACCGCTAAAAATGTATATAAAATATTTGTGATCAGTTAGATAATTTGGAATCTACCGACCCTAAATCATACTGGAAAATAATAAATAATATCAGAAAGAAAGAAGAATTCGCCGAAAACGATCTTGATGCCGATATAACGTTCGACGTCTTTAATGGTCTGTTTTGCAAATCCGTTTCTGATAAAAGACTCAACTGCATACCAATTTAGATGTACGCATCCCAATGAATAATAACAAAATAACAGCTCCCGAAATACTAAGTGCCCTTCGGCAGCTGAAAAACAATAGATCCACAGGTCCTGATAATATCCCTAATGCACTACTTCATGAAACTACTTGTCCCATACATGTTAGATGAAACGACTAAACTTTTTAATCAAGTGTTTGAATCGCACCATTATCCGCTTACTTGGAGTAAGTCAATACTTACTACAAGAAAGGCGACAGACACGACCAAAACAATTACCGAGCTATATCCCAAAGCAATACTCTAGGTAAACTATTCAACAAAATAATCAATAACAGGATTAACACTTTTCTTGAAGAAAACAAACTGATTAGTGATAATCAGCTTGGCTTTCGGAAAGGATATACGATTGATAGTGCGTTTATCTTGAAGAGCGCAATAAACAAATACAAGAAATTAAAAAAAAACAACATTGTATGCTGTTTTGTAGATTACAGGAAGGCATTCGACACTGTAGATCGTTCTATACTTTTCCACAAATTGCAACAAATCGAAATCAATGGAGCAACATTCCAAACCTTATCGTCCCTGTGCCAGTCGAGTTATTATATAACAAAAACAATTAAAGGCCTTGGACCACCAGGACCGTCAACAACCGGCGTCAGGCAGGGCTGTAACATCTCCCCGACTCTCTTTAAAATATTTATAGATGACATTGGGAAAATATTTAACGAAAGCTGCAGCCCGATACTATTGAAGAGTTGTGAATTAAACCATCAGCTGTTCGCAAATGACCTGGTCTTACTGTCTGACTCACCAACAGGTCTCCAAAACTGCCTACGAAAATTGGAGACATACGCTCTGTTAAACAACTTGAGTATTAATGGTGAAAAAAAACTAAATGCATGATTTGCAGGCCAAAAAATGGAAGTTATCTCCAGATTTCCATTTTGACTCGTCCAAACTCGAGCTAGTCAATAAGAACAGAGGCCCAACAGCTGTTATTTGATTGATAAAAAAAATTGCGTAAAGTTAGAGATCGTATCCCCCCACTGTGAAGGTACAGAAATTTTCTCTTTCACGGTATCAATCAAAGTGGCGGCTTTCAAAGGATCACTTCAAGGTAAATACGAGTCAAATTGTCACTGAAATGATCAATCTGTTTTAAAAACGTATAATGAAAAAAAAATCTAGTGATTTGAAGTGGATATTGATCATTTTTAGCAATAACTGAATTGAAACCCCATCAGATTGCAAGACGCTACCTGTTCCGAGTATCAATCAAATCATTTCCGTGTATCAATGCGCATCAGCTGTTTACTTTCATGCATTAATTCAAGGTTGAAATGAATGGAAATATCGATAAGAATGATCAGATTCTTATAAAAGGAGTATAATAAAAAGAAAATCTAGTGTTTTTGAGTGGATACCGAAAATTATCTCACTCGAGAGCGAGACAAATGGTTATTTTCACTCACTCGCGCAAGCGCTCGCGAAAATAAACATTTCGTCGCCTGAGTGCTAGAATGTTCTATGTCCCCATAGGGGAGATAATACATAGTCCCATAGGGGAGATAATACATAGTCCCATAGGGTAGATAATACATAGTCCCATAGGGTAGATAATACATAGTCCCATAGGGGAGATAATACATAGTCCCATAGGGTAGATAATACATAGTCCCATAGGGTAGATAATACATAGTCCCATAAGGTAGATAATACATAGTCCCACAGGGGAGATAATACATAGTCCCACAGGGGAGATAATACATAGTCCCATAAGGGAGATAATACATAGTCCAACAGGGGAGATAATACATAGTCCCACAGGGGATATAATACATAGTCCCATAGGGGAGATAATACATAGTCCCACAGGGGAGATAATACATAGTCCCATAGGGGAGATAATACATAGTCCCATAGGGGAGATAATACACAGTCCCATAGGGTAGATAATACACAGTCCCATAGGGGAGATAATACATAGTCCCACAGGGGAGATAATACATAGTCCCATAGGGGAGATAATACATAGCCCCATAGGGGAGATAATACACAGTCCCATAGAGGAGATAATACATAGTCCCATAGGGGAGATATTACATAGTCCCATAGGGGAGATAATACATAGTCCCATAGGGTAGATACTACATAGTCCCATAGGGGAGATAATACATAGTCCCATAGGGGAGATAATACATAGTCCCATAGGGGAGGTAATACATAGTCCCATAGGGAACATAAAACATTCTAGCAAACAGGTGACGATTTGTCTTAGTCGCTCATGACATAATTGTTGGTATCCATTCAAAAGCACTAGATATCCTCTACATAATCCAGTAAAATGATATAAAAGTTGAAATCCAAACAAACTGTCAGTCGTTCGTGTTTGAATTTTGTTCTGCAGGCACTGTACTGAATTACAAAATATGAACGCATTCATTGAAGTTTACATGAAAGTTGAGTGATATACTTTATAGTTAACGTGGAAGTTTTATAAATGAAATTTGTTTCAATGAAATGCGAGTGAGTTCGGATTTTACCAGTTCGGCCCAAATGATTTGTTGTGCTGACTACAGAACTGTTAACTGTTGGCCATCTGTATTCGGAAAATTTCGAATGGAATTAAAAAAAAATGCTTCAATGATGAAAAGAAAAGTTTTGTGTAGGGCTTAAACGTCCCACATGCATGAAGTTTGATAAAGATACTTTCTAAGTACTAATGTTCTTGAAGTAACTGAACATAAGGACATCATTTCCTGTTAACATTTCCAGACTTGGGAAATTATTAGCTAAGTAGACTTTGATAAGAACAAACCACAGGTGGAGGTGCTCTGTGGGACAGTGTGGGTGGGTGGTGGTGGTGGGGGGGGGGGGAGGTGGGGGAGGGGGGGCTCATGAAGAAGAGGATCGGGGGGGGATCAAATCAAGTTATTTTGTGATTTTTCAACATAGCATAAATGCATCAGCATAGTTGACAACTAGTTCTGGATATAACCTGGTGTTTAATAGTGGTCCATGAGCTGAAAATTCACAAGTTTTTTCTTTTATTTTGTCCCCGCGCGAACTTTTTCCTGAAATCAATCCCATTTCCCTGAAAATCACCCTCAGGTTCCCTGAAAAATTATTCTGGAGGTTAACATGTCTGCACTGGCCATATATTATGTATATATTCCAGCAAGTGATGCTTTGATACACTGGTCGTATATTATGTATATATTCCAGTAAGTGATGCTTTGATCTGTGTTTTGTAGGTTTGAATCTTATTTTTACTCCTGATATATTAACACTTCCTCCAAACTTAGAAATTTGTCATGTGGCATTTAATAATGCAAAAATATTGATCTGGTTTGGAAAACATAATGTTTCATCTTGAGGTGGTTTGCCCTTTATGGGCTATTGTCTGACCATCCATTTATCTATCTGTCTATCCATCTGTTTTACGATTGCACCCTTTTTAGTATTTGTATGGGCTATTGTCTGACCATCCATTTATCTATCTGTCTATCCATCCGTTTTACGATTGTACCCTTCTTAGTATTTGTATGGGCTATTGTCTGACCACCCATTTATCTATCTGTCTATACATCTGTTTTATGAATGTACCCTTTTTAGTAGTTGTATGGGCTATTGTCTGACCATCCATTTATCTATCTGTCTATCCATCTGTTTTACGATTGTACCCTTTTTAGTATTTGTATGGGCTATTGTCTGCCTATCCATTTATCTATCTGTCTATACATCTGTTTTACGATTGTACCCTTTTTAGTATTTGTATGGGCTATTGTCTGATCATCCATTTATCTATCTGTCTATCCATCTGTTTTATGATTGTACCCTTCTTAGTATTGGTATGGGCTATTGTCTGACCATCCATTTATCTATCTGTCTATACATCTGTTTTACGCTTGTACCCTTTTTAGTATTTGTATGGGCTATTGTCTGACCATCCATTTATCTATCTGTCTATGTATGTAAAGTGATTATTTAAGGAAGCTTACGCAATAATAAATATATAGAAGGAAGATTAAGTATTGTTTGTTTTATTGTAGACTACTTTCAAGACAAAATAAATCATTTCGCCATCGACACTGATCGACACGCCATTTTGTGCACGGAAAACAACGAATTCGCTGAGGTGCACGACGGGGTGAATATTATCATACTTGCTTATATATATATTAATCTTCCTTATTTATTATATTTATAATTGCGTTAGCTTCCTTACTCACTTTTCACTCATTCAGAGGTACATTTAGTACTTTAAAACGTAGTTTTTATACACTTACCATCCTTTTAACCGGATACCGTCTTTTTTACTGACAAAAAGTATTACCCTGTTAACATTCTAGCTTTCTGTTATTTGATAGTTGATCCACAATCAACAGCATTATTATAGACAGAAAAAAGTGGATTATAACTAAATCACCTGCAGAGTGGAGTTATCACCCAAACTGTAACTTTCAAATTTTGAACATATCGACAAAAAACACAAGCAATGTTTCAGCCAATGGACCTCCGGGTTTTAACTTTGCTTGTGCTGGTTATGCTTTGCAACAAATTTGCAATTATTTCTTGGGTGGAATCTCCACTCTGCGGGTGATTTAATGATAATATACCCTCCACGTACTGTAGTATTGATAAAAAATAAGCATTTAAACTACATCCATTATTGTACAGCCAATGAGCACAGCCTGTGTAGATTTCAGGCTGTATTCTTCTTCTTCTTCTTCTTCTTCTTCTTCTTCTTATTATTATTATTATTATTATTATTATTATTATTGGCCGAATTTAATCTTGAAATTAAAAAATACACGCTTATTTTGCAAATGCGACATGAATATAACTTAATTAGAAAATGATGTCATTTCATTTCAGGATACATTTGTATTCACAATACTTCTTGTACGAAGATGAAACAGTCTTTACTCTGTCTACAAGGATGCACACAATTCATTATTTTGACAAGTTTTCCAATTTTTAGCGATTGTGTGAAAAATAACATTCTGTTGATTTTTTTTCACAGATGAGTTACATTAACACTCAGTCTTGATCCCCTCATTTCAATGAGAACAGAATTCAGCAGAATACCAATGCACAACAAAAAATAGTATTATTGACATATCCATTTGAATAACTGACCCATCGGTTCCATAAATGAAACGTCCTGGCTTCTAATATGATTTGTTTGATTACATGGGACGCTCAGAGAAGGGTAGTTTCTTTTTTTTTAAAAAGTGTCCTTATAAATGGAGTAATTGCGACAATCCTCTTGACAGATTTCTGTTGTAATTTCAACACTAAAATCAGTTATGACGATATCAAAATTCATTTTTTAAATATAATTTTTTTAAATTTTTCAAAAAATTTCAACAAAACCATATCACGTGACCCCGCATTGGAACGAGCTCAATGAGCTCGTTCCAATGAAGGGGTCACATGATATGGTTTTGTTGAAATATTTTGAAAATGTTTTATTTTTTCAACTGCCCAATTTGCATATTACGCGGGCGGATACGGGCGATTCAATAGGTAAAGGGTTGACTGGTTCAACTCCAATGGCCTCATTCATGTCACATATATAATTTACACGGCTGACTCAGCCCGCATCCACATTTTCAAATCAGGCATTATGATGTTCGTGAAACAAAAATTCGGTCTCAGTTTTTCTAAGTATCAAGTCAACCCAATTTAAATCAAGGTTGGATTTGATAACAAAATCAAGATTTGATTTCGTGTTGCATTAAATATCACAAATATTAATTTATACACACAAGTTTAACATTTTGCAAAGCTCAACTAGCACTGCATTAATGCTGTGCATCGGATCCAATGTTGCCAGGCAACCCATCCTCTACTAATTTTAAAACATTTCAGACCTAAAATAAAAATCGAATTCGAATCTGGCTCATTCTCTAAATCCGACTCGAGTCTGATCTGTTGCTGGAAATATTATTTTGAATCAAATATATAATACACCAATCAAATCGACTGTTTTGAAATGTCTTCAGTGTAGCAAATACCATTTTCCACTGAGATTCAAAGATTTTTTGGGGAGTTTGAATGCAACGTTTTACTTGATTATTTAGTGAGACAATTAGGAAATTTGTTGTTTTTATAAGAATGATTTTTGAGCTTCCCCTTTGAGTCCCCAGGTAAAGATAATTTTGGGGTCAAAGCAGTTTAAGAATCAACCTGGCAATATTTTTAACAACTCTGTAAATGGATAAAACAAGGAATCAAGAATGTTGCTCTAAACTGACCAGTTCGTAAGCTGCGGATTATTGCACGATTCAGTTTGGCTTCGCCTTCATTGTTAACCCGATCTGAGTCTCACTCCAAAGATATTACGGTCTTCGGAATCCAAGGAATCGCAAATTTGATTTGGATCTGAGCATATTCGAATCGCATCAGATTTGGATTACCATATTGGAGACATAGCACTACGAAGCATAGGCCACGACAGGATGTTCCAAGCATAAAATATTGGAGGACAAGGATTCCTGCCTAAAGTTTATGGTATTTGGCTGTACACCATCATGACCTTTGATAGTAATTAGTTCGTCTGTTTAAGGATAAATTTGGGTTGCACGATATTCAAAACTGAATACCGGTATCGATATTCAAAAAAAAAAAAATACCGTGATATACCGGCATATCGAAAACTGTTCAGATATATGAACACAAGTACCACAATCGAGACTCGAGGCATCACAGTTGGAACGAATTAGCATGCCTTGATGATGCGGTTCGAAAAACCTTTACCCAACGCAGACGATATCAAAATTTATTATTTTCAAAATTAGTTTATCAGATTTTCCCCAGAGTTTAACAAAACTATATCACGTGATCACCTCATTGGAAAAAGCTGAATGAGCTCGTTCCAATGGGAGGGGGGGGGGGGGGGGCACATGATATAGTTTTGTTGAAATCGATTTTTTTCAACTGCCGAATTTGTATATTACGAAGGCACAAGCAGACGATTCCTTGGATAAAGGGATAAAATTATTCATTCGGGGCGACAGTTCAAAAACTCAAGACATCTTGAAAATTAAATTGTGGGTAAATAAATAATGACGATAAACCGATATTTCTGTAATTACACCGGTATTCAATCGATATTGGTTTCAATACCGGTATATATCGGTTTATCGATATATCGTGTAGCCCTTGGATAAACACGTGAGCAGCAGACCCTCAAAATGCACTGGGCGGGTAAGAAACCTTTTATGGAAGAAATGCTTTCTTCCAAGCAAAAATAACTGGAGTGGCTTTGTAGTGAAATAACAAATAACACAACATGCCGCATGCATGTCCCGAATAAAAATGTCAAGCCATAACAATTCAGTGGCAACCAAAACAGTGTTAGGTTTCCTGACACGCTACATGTATAAAATGACCTTTGCATTTTCCCGTCATGTGCTGCAAGACATGGAACCATTCCAGACCATATCGAGACTATTTAGCATTTCTTGAGTACAGAATAGGGCAACTATTCATCAAAGATTGACAGTGTTTGAGTCTCAAAGTAGACAAAGACTTCAAATGTACATGATTGGATACTCATTACCTTCACCTATACTTTTTAGAATAATCTGTAACTCGTCACCATTTGGTGATATATTAAGCTTAAGCTTAGACTTAACATACGCAAATTAATGATGACATGGCTATGTGAAAATCATTCTCAGAAAGGAAGCAACAAAGCTATTTAAAAAGCCATTTTTAGGTTGAATAATAATTTGATTTTTTTCAGAAACCTGAATCTGATAACACTTTTTTCCCGAGATTCAGTGTGTTCACATTTCACTGCAATGTTAATTTTTGATTAACGCCTCACTGGAAGAGGGTCCCCTATAGATCAGTTGGTGTGGGTGTTTTTCTTGCAACATCAGACTCCCCACTATTGAGTTATATGTTCGAATATTTTCAGGAACGTTGCATAAAACTTATCGGATGGTTGAATAGGTCATCCGTCATCTAAGTAGATCAACCGCTTTCTGTGGAGTAGGTGACACTTGCTTTACTCCTACTAACACTTACAATCTTATGAGCGCACACAAAGAGGACTGCCACGCTACAGTTGTGCCATTGGGAATTTTTCCCCATTTTCGCCAATTTTGACAAAACACTGACGATGTGGCTGAGCTACTAAGACTTTTTCGACTCCAAGGAAGCAACCAATCAGGCCCATCGGCGTTTGTTTAATCTACTGATGTGGATTTTAAACAAATTTTGAAACAAACTGCAAATACTCAACGTACTCATATTGTATCTAGTCATATAATTAACCCTTTACCTAACTTTGGAGCAGACGACACTCGTAAAAAAAAAAATCTTGTGTAACTCAGAATTTTTATATTTTACTTCCAAAACATAGATTATGACCACTCATTCAAACGAGCGTGTCACGCTCGTTCGAATGAGGGGTCATAATCTATGTTTTGGAGGCAAAAAAATGAAAATATTAAGATTGGATAGCGAATTTCGTGTATAGCGCTGGTCGGTTTTGGCCGTTACGTTTGGTGAAGGGTTTAAAGTCATTTCCCGTTTTCAGTTTTGAAAATAAACCTTTCTGTCATTTATTTTTGATTTTCTTGCAACATCTTGAGTGATCCATTCGAAAATATGCATTTTGGGAGTAAAGATGCTAGAAAGATGTTTACTGTTTCTTCTTTTTCCCACCATTTGCATTTATTTATTTAATTATTGGTGTTTAAGGTCACAAATTTCTGCACAATGGCTAATCATGACCATGGCAGTTTTGCGGGTGGAGGAAGCCGGAGTACCCAGAGAGAACCACCGAGCAACTGTCAGCTCCCCAACATACCAACTCCACACAAGCAGGGTTAGCATTGGTTGAAGACAGGTGCACCATCGACGTGCAGTACGCCTGAGTACACAACGCCACCGTGCCCCCACGTGGGCAATGGGGGTGAAGTGTCTTGCCCAAGGACACAACCCGGTTGCCGCAGGTGGGATTCGAACCGAGGACCTCTCGGCTTGCAGCCTGCGCCTCTACCTATTGTGTCCCCCACCCACTACACTATTTGCATTAAGTTCATCAATAGGTTAAAAAAGTCCAGTTATGATTGAAATGGTTGCCCCCTCCTCCTGGGGTTAGATGTGCTCTTTCAAAGAATACCATTTATATAATTACTATCCATGAAACGGCTTACAGGAACAAATCCATATTCTAAAGCTACTTGCTTGCCTTTTTGACGATGGTTGACCGGGGCGGTTGACCCCCCTCCCTCCCCCCCTCCCCACCAGGTAATAGGGTTTGTGGTGTGCCACCTTATAGTTCTACTTATATGAATCTATTGCGTCAAACGGCCGAGAAAATCAAAACCCCTGTTTTTAAGCCTCTTGGTTGGATGGTTGGCAGTGGTTGGCCAGGGTGGTTGATCTCTCTGGTAATAGTGTTTGCGGTGTGCCACCACAAGGTGGTATTTAATTGAATCTATTGCGTCAAACTGCCGAGAAAATCAAAACCCCTGTTTTAAGCCTCTTGGTTGAACGGTTGGCGGTGGTTGGCCGGGATGGCTGACCCATCAGATAATAGCATTTGTGGTTTGCCACCATATATGGTATTTATTTGAATCTGTTGCATCAAACGGCCGAGAAAATCAAAATCCCCGTTTTTAAGCCTCTTGGTTGAACAGTTGGCGTTGGTTGGCCGGGGTGCTTGACCCCTCTGGTAATAGTGTTTGTGATGTTCCATCCTATGGTGGTATTTATTTGAATCTGTTATGTCAAACGGCCGAGAAAATCAAAATCCCTGTTTTTAAGCTTCTTGGTTGGACGGTTGGCGGTGGTTGGCTGGGGTGGTTGACCCCTCCGGTAATAGTGTTTCTGGTGTGCCACCCTATGGTGGTATTTATTTGAATCTATCGCGTCAAATGGCCGAGAAAATCAAAACCCGTTTTTAAGCCCCTTGGTTGGTCGGTTGGCGTTGGTTGGCCCCTCTGGTAATAGTGTTTGTGGTGTTCCACCAAACAGTTGTATTTAATTGAATCTATTGCATCAAACGGTCGAGAAAATCACCCCCCCCCCCCCCCCCCCGTTGGTTGGACGGTTGGCTGGGGCGGTTGAGCCCTCAGGTAATTGTGTTTGTTGCGTGCCACCCTATGGTGGTATTTACTTGAATCTGTTGCGTCAAATGGCCGAGAAAATGAAAACCTCTGTTTTTTAAGCCTCTTGGTTGGACGGTTGGCGGTTGTTGGCCAGGGTGGTTGAATCCTCTGGTAATGGTGTCTGTGGTGTGACACCCTATGGTGGTATTTATTCAAATCTATTCCGTCGAACGGCCAAGAAAATCAAAACCCCCGTTTTTAAGCCTGATGGTTGGGACAGTTGGCGGTGATTGGCCGGGATGGTTGACACCTCTGGTAATAGCGCCTGTGGTGTGCCACTCTGCGTTGGTATTTACTTGAATCTGTTTGGTCAAACGACCGAGAAAATCACAACGCCTGTTTTTAAGTCTCTTGGATGGACGGTTGGCGGTGGTTGACCACACTGGTAATAGTGTTTGTGGTGTGCCACCGTATGGTGGTATTTATTTGAATCTGTTGCGTCAAACGGCCAAGAAAATCAAACCCCGTTTTTAAGCCTCTTGGTTGGACGGTTGGCGGTGGTTGGACGGGATGGTTGACCCCTCTGGTAATAGTGTTTGTAATCCCTGTTTTTAAGCCTCTTGGTTGGAAGGTTGGGCAGGGTGGTTGACCCCTCGGGTAATATTGTTTGTGGTGTGCCACCCTATGGGGTTATTCATTTGATTTCATTGCGTCAAACGGCAGAGAAAATCAAAACTCCCGTTTTTAAGCCTCTTGGTTGGACAGTTGGCAGTGTTTGGCCGGGGTGGTTGACCCTTCTGGTAATAGTGTTTGTGGTGTGCCACTATACGGTGGTATATAATTGAATCTATTGCATCAAACGGTCGAGAAAACCGAACCACGTTTTTAAGCCTCTTCGATAAACAGTTGGCGATGGTTGGCCAGGTTAGTTGACCCCTCAGGTAATTGTGCTTGTGGTGTGTCACCCTATGGTGGTATTTATTTGTAACTGTTGTGTCAAACGACTGAGAAAATGAAAACCTCTGTTTTTAAGCCTCTTGGTTGGACAGTTGGCGGTGGTTGGCCGGGGAGGTTGACCCCTCTGGTAATAGTGTTTGTGGTGTGCCACCCTATGGTGGTATTTATTTGATTTTATTGTGTCAAACGGCCGATAAAATCAAAACCCGTTTTTAAGCCTCTTGTTTGGACGGTTAGTGGTGGTTGGCCGGGATGGTTGACCCCTCTGGTAATAGTGTTTGTGGTGTGCCACCACATGGTGGTATTCAATAGAATCTATTGCGTCAATGGTGAAGAAAATGAAACCCCGTTTTTAAGCCTCTTGGTTGGACGGTTGGCGGTGGATGACCCCTCAGGTAATTGTGTTTGTTGTGTGCCACCCTATGGTGGTATTTATTTGAATCTGTTCCATCAAACGGACGAGAAAATCAAAACCTGTTTTTAAGCCTCTTGGTTGGATGGTTGACGGTGGTAGACCAGGGTGGTTGACCCCTCTAATAATAGAGTTTGTGGTATGCCACCTTATGGTGGTATTTATTTGATTCTATTGCGTAAAACGGCCGAGAAAATCAAAAACCCTATTTTTAAGCCTCTTGGTTAGACGGTTGGCGGTGGCTGGCCGGGGTTGTTGACCCCTCTGGTAATAGTGTTTGTGGTGAGCCGTCCTATGGTGGTATTTGTTTGAATCTGTTGCGTCAAACGGCCGAGAAAATGAAACCCCTGTTTTTAAGCTTCTTGGTTGGACGGTTAACAGGGTTGGCCAGGGTGGTTGACCCCTCTGGTAATAGTGTTTGTGGTGTGCCACCACAAGGTGGTATTCAATTGAATCTATTGCGTCAAACGGACGAGAAAATAAAACTCGTTTTTAAGCCTCTTGGTTGGACGATTGGCGGTGGTTGACACCTCTGGTAACAGTGTTTATGGCGTGCCACCCTACGTTGGTATTTACTTGAATTTATTGCGTCAAACGACTGAGAAAATCAAAACTCCTGTGTTTAAGCCTCTTGGATAGGCGGTTGGCAGTGGTTGGCCGGGATGGTTGACACCTCTGGTAATAGTGTTTGTGATGTGCCACCCTGTGTTGGTATTTACTGGAATCTATTGCGTCAAACGATCGAGAAAATCAAAACCCCTGTTTTTAAGCCTCTTGGATGGACGGTTGGCCGGGGTGGTTGACCACTCTGGTAATAGTGCTGGTGATCTGCAACCCTATGGTGGTATTTATTTGAATCTGTTGCGTCAAACGGCTGAGAAAATCAAACCTCGTTTTTAAGCCTCTTGGTTGGACGGTTGGCGGTGGTTGGACGGGATGGTTGACCCCTCTGGTAATAGTGTTCGTAGGGTGACACCCTATGGTGGTATTTATTTGAATCTATTCCGTCAAACGGCCGAAAAAATCAAAATCAAAACCCCAGTTTTTAAGCCTCTTGGTTGGTCAGTTGGCAGTGGTTGGCCTGGATGGTTGACACCTCTGGTAATGGTGTTTGTGGTGTGCCACCCTGGGTTGGTATTTATTTGAATCTATTGCATCAAACGGCCGAGAAAAATCAAACCCCCTGTTTTTAAGCCTCTTGGTTGGACGGTTGGCGGTGGTTGGCCGGGATGGTTGATACCTCTGGTAAGTGTTTGTGGTGTGCCAGCCTGTGTTGGTATTTATTTGAATCTGTAGCGCCAAACAGCCGAGAAAATCAAAACCCCTGCTTTTAAGCCTCTTGGTTGGACGGTTGGTGGTGGTTGGCCAGTGTGGTTGACCCCTCTGGTAATAGTGTTTGTGGTGTGCCACCCTACGGTGGTATTTATTTGAATCTGTAGCGCCAAACAGCCGAGAAAATCAAAACCCCTGCTTTTAAGCCTCTTGGATGGACGGTTGGTGGTGGTTGGCCAGTGTGGTTGACCCCTCTGGTAATAGTGTTTGTGGTGTGCCACCCTACGGTGGTATTTATTTGAATCTGTAGCGCCAAACAGCCGAGAAAATCAAAACCCCTGCTTTTAAGCCTCTTGGTTGGACGTTTGGCGGTGGTTGGCCAGTGTGGTTGACCCCTCTGGTAATAGTGTTTGTGGTGTGCCACCCTACGGTGGTATTTATTTGAATCTGTAGCGCCAAACAGCCGAGAAAATCAAAACCCCTGCTTTTAAGCCTCTTGGTTGGACGGTTGGTGGTGGTTGGCCAGTGTGGTTGACCCCTCTGGTAAGTGTTTGTGGAGTGCCACCCTACGGTGGTATTTATTTGAATCTGTAGCGCCAAACAGCCGAGAAAATCAAAACCCCTGCTTTTAAGCCTCTTGGTTGGACGGTTGGTGGTGGTTGGCCAGTGTGGTTGACCCCTCTGGTAATAGTGTTTATGTTGTGCCACCCTACGGTGGTATTTATTTGAATCTGTAGCACCAAACAGCCGAGAAAATCAAAACCCCTGCTTTTAAGCCTCTTGGTTGGACGGTTGGTGGTGGTTGGCCAGTGTGGTTGACCCCTCTGGTAATAGTGTTTATGTTGTGCCACCCTACGGTATTATTTGTTTAATGCCTCTCGGCAGTTTACTGAATATCGAATGAGGAATAAGGAGCTGGAGTCACCTCCGTTTCCAGTGTCTGATGAAATCCCTATCATTCCATCAGACTGTGGATGGTAAGCAGAAGTTCGGGTTTTCTTAATCCCTGAAAGATCACACATGCCCTTGAAAACTGCGCTCGCAAACTGGCGCCCCTGATCTGCACATAGAACCCCGAAGCATGTCACGTAGTAGTCTATTACACCCCTGACCACTGCAGTTGCTTCCACATCAGGCAATGGCACCGCTTCGATCCAGTTGGAGAAATAATCTCCAATTACCAAAATTGACTTGTTATCCCTGTCTGTTCCCGGCAATGGGCCCATTATCTCTACAGCAATTCGTTCTCCTGGTCCACCCGTTGTGCTCTTCTGCATTGGTGCCCGAACTCTCTTTCCATGTGTCTTCCTTCTGGAACATCTCTCGCCCTGCGGACACCACTGACGAATATCGCGCTGTATTCCGGGCCAGGAGTAGCCCAACCTAATCTTTCCCAATGGTTTGCACACTCCAGATGCCCCCAGCCCTACCTCCATGACATTCTTCCAACACGGCGTGCCTACGACTCCGTGAAACAATCAGAAGGTGGCGTGTTACTCTTCCTGAGGTGTCCCTCCATTGCTTCTGCACAGTGCCATCACGAACCTCCAATACTACAAATTGCCACAGAGTGACTTGACCTCCGGACTATGTGCTATAACTCAACTAAGGATCCTTCTTCTGCAGGGCTCGAAATTCATCTATTGGTTTTATTAACTCTGTTGCATTAATCCCGCTAGTCTGTTCTCTATTACTGCTGTTGTTGCTACTTTTCTCATTTACCTCTGTTCCTGCAGTTTCCCCAGCGCTACTCCACACTGTTTGCCAGGTATCCTGGACATGGCATCTGCATTTTTGTGGCTTCTCCCAGGCCGGTGCGAATCTTGTACTCGTATTCCGACAATATTTCAGCCAGCGTGCTAGTTGTCCCTTGGGTTCCTTGAATCTATGTAGCCATTTCAGGGATCCATGATAGGTCATCCCCGTAGATTTTCTTCCGTACAAACAGGTTTTAAAATGCCTCACAAAATTAAGAACAGCCAATAGCTCTCAGCGTGTCACACCAGTAACGTCACTCTGCCTTTGTTAGACTTCGGCTTGTTACAACCGATAATGTTACAACGCCGCATAATGTTACACCAACGCATAATGTTACAAAAAATGTTGTAAACAACCGATAATGTTATAAACTCCGCATAATGTTATAACTTTTTTCAACCCGTTATGTTATAAAAATCGACGCATAATGTTATAACTTTTTTCAACCAGTTATGTTACAACAAATTAACCGATAATGTTATAACTTCAAATAAACATATCTTTGGTAATTTATACTGTCATGGCATCAGTTTCAGGTGGAGACCGTCGGTCTGTACTTGATGGAACTTTTCAGATCTCCGTGTAGAATTGGACCATTTTGACTTTAAATAATATATACCATTATTGTAATAAACCCTTTTCTGTGATAAATTACGCGTCCATTA
Source organism: Pictodentalium vernedei (assembly GCA_031216915.1). NCBI lineage: Eukaryota > Metazoa > Mollusca > Scaphopoda > Dentaliida > Dentaliidae > Pictodentalium > Pictodentalium vernedei. Next base: position 863,751,558 of record CM062296.1, on the reverse strand, counting down.
TTTGGTCGGTCATTAGGTAAAGATACTATCCTATATTTTAAGGATACTAAACACACGGAATCCCCCTTTTCGGCGAATGAAGCAATGAAAGCTATGGAAATGTGCACGGTGCGCGCAAAATCATACGTCTCAAAATGAAAGCTATGAAAATGAGCGCAATGAGTACCTCTTCACACGTCTCACACCCTCATTAAGGATACTATCTTACCTTTATTTGGGAGTGTTTTCGGGAGTGTTTGGGTCAGTTTTCTGAAGATTGTCGGGTTGTTTGGATTAATTCGATATCTATTGTCGGGTTGTTAGGGGTGAGACGGAGCACGTGTCCCCATAACAACACGTGATGCGCATACGCACTCCTACCACCTATTATCATGATAATGACGTCACAAAATGGCCACCCACGTCCACTATCATGACAACCCAACATGACCGCCCAGTCACGTGACATGACGGTCCTGGTCCGGGGTCTTACAAAATGGTTCATTTTCAACATACATCGCTACTCTACACCATCACCAACACCACCACAACACCAACATCAACACAACTCCTCCCCCACACCCTCCGCCTTCTCTCTATACTGCCTGTTCTAGTGATTCCGTCTTTCCAGAACCTGTAATCCCAAATTCATCACTTCCACTTCTTCCAACATCCCCACCATCGATATTATCATACCGTCTAGCACTACTCCCTTATAGCATTCTCAGATAGCTTTCTCTGCACAATCACCCCGGTGTACTAATCCACGACCTCCTCTCTTTCTCAGCCTAATCCCTGCCAACCCCTTTCAATCCTCCTAAACCCCATTCCTCTTCCTACCCAGTCTCGCATCTTATTCTTGTTCCGTGCGACACTACCAACCTGCCACATCCACCATACGTACCTCGCTCCATCCAACTTTTTGACCTCATTTTAACTCCACCTCATTTTTGTTCACTGTTAGTTGATAAAATGTCAAATTAATGAACAATAAGATATTCTTATAACTAAGAAATATGCGACAAATGAGTTTTAGATGCCCAAAACAAGAAGAAACAGAGGCACTTGTCCATCCTCAAAGGCGTCAGGGGACTATGGTACACTACATGTCTGGAAGCGGAGACTACACATGTTGGTAAACGTACCAACCGGATAAAATAGCACCCCTCCCCAACCACCCCCGCCTTCACCATGTTTGGTACTGGATGATCATGGTAATGGCGTCACACGATTGAGTTACCAGGATAATCGGCGTCTATGTAACGTGACTGGGTCATTCTATGATAAATCCCCGGGAGTTGGGGGGGGGGGGGGTGTCTCCTCGCCTTAACCAGAGCAAAAACCTTTAGTATAAATATTTCATACCTTTATGAGGCAATAAATGGTAAGTGGTAAAGTTCATCTACAATAGCTGTAACTGGAATTAGTATACAAAAGTTATAACATTATCGGGTAATTTGTTGTAACATAACGGGTTGAAAAAAGTTATAACATTATGCGTCGATTTTTATAACATAACGGGTTGAAAAAAGTTATAACATTATGTGGAGTTTATAACATTATCGGTTGTTTACTACATTTTTTGTAACATTAAGCGTTGGTGTAACATTATGCGGCGCTGTAACATTATCGGTTGTAACACGGCTTGTATATGCCACGACCTGTTCCAGCCCATCGTGCATATGGGATAGGACAGTTCCTATGCCAAAAGCGCTGGCATCGACATCTAAGGTGAACTCTTTGGCCGCATCTGCCAGACTTAAAATTGGTGCTGTCGTGAGTTTCTGCTTTAATCTTTCGAAAACTTCCTGCCTTTCTCAGTGAGACGGTGTAAGTGCGCGGCCATACTTGAAAAGTCAACCACAAAGCGGCGGTAGTAGCTGCAGAGCCCAAAAAACTTCTTAATTCTGTCTGCGTCAATCTGTCACGGCATTAATCTTCCTTGGATTGGTAGCTATCCGATTCCAAAACAATATGACCTAGGTAAGTGACACTTTTAGCAAAGAGATGTCACTTTGAAGGCTACAGCTGGAGTTCGGCTTCCAACAGTTTCTGAAACAATTGACGCTGGTGCGATAACAATTCATCAAAGGTCGTCCCAAAAATAATAATTTTGTCCAGGAGTATGAGGCACGTCTCGTACTGCAGTCCTGCCAGTACTGTTTCCATTTGGCGTTGAAATGTTGGAACCGCTCCAACCAAATCGAAATTTTATAGTGAATTTCCTTTCTTTTTATACCTACCACAATTGTTTACTACTGGCTTGCACTACAGTGGAAGTCCCTAACACGGAAAATATGGTCTCTATTTTGATTTTGTCAAACCTATCTGGAGGCAAATAAGCAACCAAAGCAGAAACGACGTGATCTGAGAGAGAAAGCATGCCCAGCACCTCTCTCTATAAGACCAACAGGGACTCCAGAGTCGCCATAGGAATAACGACAGACTTGGGCTTGGAAAGCCCGAGGGAGGTGGAGTCCTGATCCAAGACCGCCAAAGTCTGGAAGACTGATGGATTGGTGGAACCGTAGGAACGATAACGCATTGGAGGCAAACAAGGTGTCCGCCCTGGCGAAGAACGAAGTCTTCACAGCCCTGAAACTCAGCTTCGAGTCCAAAGCTACAAACGATTCAACCACCTGTACCGACTGAAACGGTCGAAGGTACCCAGAAGCAGGTTGCTCCACAGACTGGAGGGGCGCGACCGATGATCACGGCCTAGCTGGCAGCATCGGCTGGTCTGACGGTTTGAGATCCGGAAGGAATCAAAGTCAAGAGCTGCCCCACAGCCAGAAGACTGTTGGCCCTCAACGTCAGGTATGTCTGACCCATCCTCTGAGTCGGAAGACGCATAGCCCATCACAGGCAAACCAGCCAATGCCTCCCATGGTGAAGGCACACCAGTGGGATCCGAAAGCGGCCTGCTTCCAATCTTGGAGGTGGCCCTGCTTGGGGCGCCTGGAAACCACTAGTAGCCTCGCTGGAGGTAACGGGAAGGCCCTTGGAAAGATCCTGAGTGAGCAAGGAGATGGCCACCATAAGCTCCCGGCCCGTGGCAGCCAGTTCGACGTGAGAACGAATCAGCAAAGTGGCGTCACGCCTGACCCTCTGACTAGGGCTGTCACGATTAATCTATTAATCGACTGTTGATCGGTCACGGCGAAATCGATTAGTATTTTTCGTTGTTGAATAATCGGTAAATTGTATCCCGTTCTAGACGTTTAATAATTAAAAGAAAATTTGATGAAAAAACTATTGTTTCTAAAGGAAAAGAGTTAAGAACATCGATGTTAAACCCCAAGACGCTGTTGGAAGCAATAGTCTTCCAGGTACATTCATCAAAGCTTTGATGTTCTGAACTTTTGAACCGTCAGTGTATTAATCAAGACCGGTCGGCAGTTGCGAACTTCGCAACTGCCGACCGGTCTTGATTATTACACTGACGGTTCAAAAGTTCAAAACATCAAAGCTTTGAATGCACCTAAAAAAGGGTCGTCTTCGTTGTTTCCTTGAGGTAGGTCAACTGACTTGAACTTCATTTTTATCGACTTCAAAGAGAGGGAGAGGAGGGGGGGGGGGGGTCATTTAGGTACGATTAATCGTCGATTATTTGCGACGATTAATCGATTCCTAAATTAAAAAATCGTGACAGCCCTACCTCTGACCCAGAGGAGGGTCAACGATCCTCCAGAACACCCAATGCCGGGCGACAGACAGCAGTCGAAACATCTGCAGGCAGATGCTGATAGGGGTATACCAGACCCCAAGGATCAACAGTGCTGAAACTTCGGAGAGTGGCCGTGAACCTCTGGGGGACAGAAGGTCCAGGCTGAACAAAAACGTCGGTCCTGCAAAACTGCCCATCGGACCAGAGTGCATGGATGGAAACACAACAGAGTCCAGGGTGACCCCACCAGGAATTCTGAATCTAAAAAGAAGGCTGCTGGGCTCGACGGCTGAGAGACTACAGCAGAGGGTTCGGCCGGCAGTCCCTTCCGACTTCGCCGAGTTGAAGTGAGGGAAAGCTGATATCCCACGTCTACACTACAGAGCCATGCAGGGATAAGCCAAGGTCGGATGAAATAGAGACTGATGACGTTGCAGATGGAACAGCAGTAGTAGCAGATATGACGGGAGATGTTGAAACCGGTGGAAACGTGGAGAGAGCAACCGAGCTCGGCTCCAAAGGGGGAGTCACAACCCTAGTGACAGCCTTAGATGTCGACTGGAGAGGGACCACAGTCCCTGACCAGGCATATCTTCACCAGACAACTCAACAGCTCCCGCAGTATCCACCACAGGGAAAGATTGCACATCCCCCATGAAGGGGGTATAACTCTCACCAGATGTGGTCGTGTCGAGAGGCCCCGAACGACAGCGCTCCCCATCCCCATGGGTGCAGGAGGAACGGCTACGAGAAAGCACAACATGTTTGAGTAAAAAGGCATTGCCCTCAAGGAACAGTCCTGGGCATAACAGGTGAGAGCAGTAGAAGAAAACGTAGACTCAACAGGTGTAGTAAGTAGAACATCCCCAAGGAAAGGTGGCAGAAAATAAAGGACCAGCGGGAACACAAGTGAACCCAGACATCCGACAGGGAGCCAAACAAAAGTGTCAATGACACTGTAGCTTAACTTGTCTGTGTGTTGTGTTTGATGAAAAGGATAATGTTCAATGTTTATGAAAGGATTATGAAATAAGACAAGAATTGTGATAATTGGGAATATGTTAATTTCTGTTCCCTGTATGCTATGTTTTTAATAAAAATAATATGAGGTGTAAACGGTACTAAAGAGCTGAGGGGTGGGTCAATATGACCTCACAGTTAACGTATGTCAATGGAAGTTAGCAAGTTACAGTGAAATTATTCCAAAATGAGTCATCCTATCAAGTTACATTGAAATCCCTTCATAAATATGGCCTGTAGACTGTGCTAATGGTTTTCGGGCTTCAGGCCTGTGTAGCCATGACGGTAGACCGATTGCAATTAAAAGGGAACGTCCTCATCTCAACATTATACCGAGTCATTCTACTAAGTTACAATGAAATCCCTTTACAAATACGACCTGTAGTCTGTACTAAAGTTTTAAGGGTTTGTGGCGTTGTCATCTGGGCATAATCTGGATTGATCATACAAAGTTACAATGAAACCCCTTCATAAATATGACCTGTAGACTGTGCTCAAGGTTTTCGGGCTTCGGGTCCCTGAAGCCATCACAGTTGACCAAACACGACCAAAAGGGGATGTCATCATCTAGGCATTATATGGTAATGGAGTCAACCTAACAAGTTACAATGAAATCCTTTTATAAATACGACCTATAGACTATGCTAAAGGTTTCGGGCCAGGCAGCCATCAAGGCTGAATGATCGCGACCAAAAGGGGACGTTCTCATCTAGACATTATTTGGCGTCATCCTACCAAGTTACAATGAAATCCCTTCATAAATATGACCTCTAGACCGTGCTAAAGGTTTTCGGGCTTCCGGCCCCTGCAGCCATCACAGCTGCTCAATTGCGTCCAAAAGGAGACGTTTTCATCTAGACATTATATGAAGTCAACCTACCAAGTTACAATGAAATCCATTCATTAATATGACCTGTAGACTGTGCTCAAGGTTTTCGGGCTTCTGGCCCCTGTAGCGGTCACAGTTGATCAATCATGACCAAAATGGAATGTCATCATCTAGGTATTATATGGAGTCAACTTAACAAGTTACAATGAAATCCTTCCATAAATACGACTTATAGACTATGCTAAAGGTTTTTGGGCTCGGACAGCAATCAAGGCGGAATGATCGCGACCAAAAGGGGATGTTCTCATCTAGACATTATTTGGAGTCATCCTACCATGGTTCAATGAAATCCCTTCATAAATATGACCTGTAGGCTGTGCTAAAGGTTTTGTGGCTTCGCGCTCGGGCAGCCATCATGGTTGAATGATCGCAACCAAAAGGTGGCATTCTCATCTGGAGTGATCCTACGGAGTTGCAATGAAATTCCTTCATAAATATGACCTGTAAACTGTGCTAAAGGTTTTCGGGCTTTGGGCCCCTGTAGCCATCACAGTTGCCCAATCGTGTCCAAAAGGGGTTGATCCCATCTAGACATTATATGAAGTCAACCTACCACGTTACAATGAAATCCCTTCATAAATATGACCTGTAGACTGTGTTAAAGGTTTTTGGGCTTCGGGCTTGGGTAGCCATCATGGTTGAGTGAACCCAACCAAAATGGGACATTCTCATCTGGAGTGATCCAATGGAGTTACTATGAAATCCTTTCATAAATATGACCTGTAAACTGTGCTCGGGCTTCGGGCACCTGTAGTCGTCACAGTTGACCATTCATGACCAAAATGGGATGTCATCATCCAGGCATTATATGGAGTCAACCTAACAAGTTAAAATGGAATCCTTCCATAAATATGCCATTTTGATTATGCTAAAGGCTTTGGGGCTTGGGCAGCCATCAAGGCTGAATGATCCCGATCAAAATGGGATGTTCTCATTTAGACATTATTTGGAGTCATCCTACCAAGTTACAATGAAATCCCTTCAAAAATATAAGCTGTAGACTGTGCTAAAGGTTTTCGGGCTTCGAGCCCCTGTAGCCGTCACAGTTGCCCAATCACGTCCAAAAGGGGATGTTCTCATCTAGATATTATATGAAGTCAACCTACCAAGTTACAATGAAACCCCTCCATAAATATTACCTGTAGACTTGCTAGCCTAAAGGTTTTCGAGTTTTGGGCTCGGGCAGTCGTCATCACGGTTGATAAATCATGCCCAAATGGGGAAATTCTCATCTGGACATAATACGGAGTCATCCTACCAAGTGACAATGAAATCTCTCCATTTTAAACACGACCTGCATACTGTGCTAAAATTGTTTGGATTTCGGGCTTGGGCAGCCATCACGACTGACAGATCATGCCCCAAAGGGGACGTTTTCATCTAGGCATTATACAGCACAGGCACCCGACGTATTATCGGATTTTATCAATTTTAATAAAATATATATTATATTATCAATACTAAAAAAGTAAAGGTATGACACTTCCCAGATCGAAATTTTCAACAATCTCTCAAATATCGAATACCTCGTCGATCTCGCTCAAATAAACGACAAAATGTCGTGTAATTCGCGGAGCCACTCAGATTTCGAGACCAAGATTGACGAAATTTGGCTTTTATTCGCATTTATTTCACTTTTTATCGACTGAAACGACGGAAACGTCTATCCACCACCGTTGAATTCCGGTACACAAGCAAATTGAAGCAATGAATGCAACGCCGCGCGTTCGTTGGTCGTCTACTTATAGCCACAACTGCGGGAAATTCAAAAGTCTGTTTTTGTTTCACTCAATACAACACAAGACGACACAACAACATAACTTCAATCAAAATATTTTATTCGATCGAAAAACAATGTCAAAACCCATAATGATGATGTCATGGTAACATAACATATGCTGTTATTTAAAATTGACATTACTAGTCATGCTTTTGATATTTTAATTTGGGTGTTGTGGGGATGGGAGGGTAAGGGAGGGCATGGTCGTGTGTCATCCACATGCAAACTACAAAAAATCCTCAATCGAATCCGATAGACAGAATCAGAAATTCACTTAGTTTCTATTGACATAGTTACTATCACCATAAATAAATGTAGTTTACATGGGAAGGGAAAATTGGGAGGGAGTGGGGGGAGGGGGGGGGGGCGAGGAGTGTTCTGCTTCACCCTTCCCACCCCAAACACAGGCACTGATATTTCTAAAACTCTTGGAGAGAGATTATCAGAAACCAGAACAAAGTGGGTAGATCATATGCCGGATAATCACAACAGAATTTTAGTAACATTTTTCCTTTGTTGATTATTGTATTATCTGACATAATTCTCTAGCAATGAGATCAAGGACTGGAATTATCAACACAGGAGAATGGGATCAAAAGTTACTTGTAGTTATCCTACAACTTATTTCAGCTGATACTGTATGTGCATGTTAGAGTGGTGGATCTAGTTGGCGGTGGGGGGGGGGGGGGGGGCATCTTTTTCCAAAGGTATGTTATCTCGAAACATAATTATGGCCTGTGGTTATCTGTGCCAAATAGCAATTGATGGTGGACACTTTATCCTTGCCCAAGAATTAAGCAAACTGCATTCTTTGACATATTGGAAAATAAATTTCCCTGGGGAGGCCCAGTGGCGTAGATAGCTTTTCGCTGGCGGAGGGGCAAGCCCAAAATATTCCGACAGACCGAAAATTTTCCGACAGTGTAACAACAAAAACCCAAACAAACAGAAAGAATCTGTTGTTTACTGCAAATGTACTGAAAATTTGTCTTTTTTTACCCAAAATTGTATGTTTTTATCCCCAAAGCCAGCATTTTAATGTTATTAGGCATAAATTCGCCTAAAAATGGTCTCAAAAAATTTCCGACAAAACTTCTGGTGGGGGGAGGGGGCGCCCCCCCCCCCCTCTTTATCTACGCCACTGGGGAGGATCCAAGATCCTCATGAAAGTGGGCCCAGAGAGAGCAAATTAGGGTACCAAGGCTCATTCTATGACGGGCCACCTTTCCAAAGTGCCTGGATAGTCATGGTGATGCTGAAATCACGAGCAATGATGGGGGGGGGGGGGGGGGGGGGGGGTATTCAGGTGACAGTGGCCTTTTTAACTTCACAAGTAAATCTTCAGTCTCTCCCCGTGGGAACCCCGGGAAGTAAGCAGCACTTGTTTACTGTGGTAAACCAGTTCCGCTTTACTAGTAAAATAGGACCCAGTCACCAATGCTTGGGGTGAATGTCCTCTAAAATGGGCAACATGTTGATCAACGATTGACTAAACTTGACTTCATCTCCATGTTGTGTCACGATTAGCCATGGTGCATAAATATGTGACGTTAACCACCAACAAACAAACAAACAAACAATCTTCAGTCTCTTTACAAATCTGACCCTAAGTTCATGTATTGTTTTTATAAATGCCTCTGAAAATAAAGTAAAAACCAAGAGAAAAACTTAGATAGATAAATTTTGTCTAGACTGATATAATGAAACTTGATTAAATTTAATTTTTTATCCCCTGCACATGATAAAATTATTTAATTGGTCGGGTGCTGTGTTTTTCAGTTTCAAATGATGTTTTCAGACATGACATTTTTTTTCTCTGAAAAAGTTCACTCGAACAATTATGTCGTTTTTCTGTAAATATTTATTATTTCAAATAGGTTCTTTTCATTTATTGGAGAGTGTCCATTGGCACTGTCCAATAATGGAAAATAAAATATTTCATTCGAATACACTTTCTATTATTTCCGAAAAATAGCGACACCTTACAGGGATTGCAAGGCCACTATAGTGACTTTCAGCATTTTTCAGTAAGGCCATGATCTAGTGGCTTCCAGCATTCAGCCAGTTGACTGATTGAGTGCAAGAAGCCACTATCAGGGCTCTACTGAAAAGTACTGAAGGCCTCTTTTGTGGCTTTATAATGTTTGCACTAATTTGTTTCTGTCTCAGCAGAAGAAAAATTTATTAATATGAAAATATTTTGTTACAATTTATTGGAGAGCACCAACAGTCACTTTCTAATAAATTGCCACAAAACAATTATTTATGAGCAATATCGTGCTAAACTAAGGCTTCTTTTGCTGGTAGTGTGATTGACATCTTTGAAAGGGATGGGCAGTTGTATGGGCCATTTTTTCAGATACCTATTACAGTGTTTGAGGAATGACGTTTGCGTGCCAAAAGTCTCCAAAGCAACAACAATGTGGACAAAAAACTCAAGGCAAAAAACCCTGACATACTTTTTTCAGAAATTATAAAAGGGAAATTGGAAACAGCTGGTTGCAGCATGAGATAATTTCTACATTACACATCATTTCTTGGAAAGCTCTTTCCGAGAGTTACTCCAAAAATGATGTGAAGGTTGGAATTAATTATTATCACTAAAGAGAGAAAAACCCAAGAGATATTTTCACCCTACAATTTACTTCTAACACAAATAAATAAATTTATCTTTTGTCAATTTGTCATGGGGTTTGTTTGGTGTATAGAATTTTTGGTGCTGTGAGACATATTTTTTCCATTGCCCCCCTCCCCCCCCCCCCCCCTTTTTTCAAGTGGACTTTTGACAGAAATGTAAAGTTTATAGAGTGCTGCCATTACCCTTTTCAAGAGAGAGAGGGATAACTCTTTCCACACTTTTCCCGAACTTGAATAAATGAAGAATTCCATTATTTGCTTTCAAATCAGGGCTTATGACCAATATTGGAAAGAACTTGATGTGCTCCTTCTAAAGAGGGACAATAAGAACTGTTTTATGAAACAAAAACAGAAAATAAATTAAAGTTTGAATGATGAATAGCACATGTTGCATTTTTAGGTCAATTTTATTATTTCATGTTTTTCTGACTGTATTCTACAAGCCCCATTGATTGGGAGGGGCCCAAGAAACAAACACATTTTGGTCAAAACTGTTCAAACTTTTGAAGAAATCTTTGAAATTTTGGTCGACACCAGTAATTATAATGCTTATGTAATCTGTTCACACCAATGACAATTAATCCACATCAAAGACATTTCATTCCACACCAGACTCAAAGGACTCCACTCTACATGTACAGCAACTTACAAAACTAGTTGCAAATGCAAACATGTGGAATTCCTTGTATGAAATATCTTTCTGATATGGTTCCTCTTCATACCACCATTCCCTGACAGTTAGTCTCAGAAAGCTCTTACTTATTACTTATCAAGATTTAGTGTCATAATCTGGTATTTAAGAGAAAGAAAGATCATTCGCAATAGCTTATAACTATTTTAAGTGGTAGCCAGAAAATGTTCATGAACATACAAGTCTTGGAAAAAATGTCCATGGAATCATATAATCACAAATTATAGCAGCTGGAAAAATGAACTGAACACTTTAAACAGTGTTTTCATTCAAATTAATATGAACAACTTGTAATATTTGTGTAAAGCTTTCCAAGAAAGGATTTTAGGTATAGATAGGTTAGGACTACAGATTAAAAAGATTCAATCCCCACGCAGAAAAACTCTCCGCTGGTATATGCCCCTCCCGTATACAATCTATAGGATGAGTATGAAACTTTTGATTTTTCTTTTGTTATACAGCGTGTAAACTGAACATTTTGAAACAGAAAAACTGGAAATAAGATGCTGGATAGATAACCACATTAAAAATTTTGATCTCATTTTTTCCTTATTACAAATATTATTTGAACCGTGACATCATTTCTTTGGAAGCTCTCTTCAAGAGCTTCCCAGGAAAGGCTGTCAAGGATTGGAATTATAAACAAGGGAAAAATGTAATGGAAATTTTCTTGTGGTTAATAAGCTGAAAAGTTGCTTGGTCTTTTATGAAGAGCAATAATTAGTGGGTGGAAATACTATACACCTCCCCCCAATTTCCACCACACACATATATATTTATTTATTTATTGGTGTTTAAGGTCACATATTTTATTTGATAAAAACATATTTATTTATAAAATACATGTATCAACAAGCCAGAAAATAAGCAGACGATCATCTGAAAAGTGAGGTTCCCAGAGGGTGAATTTGGTGATGCTACCCTGCATAAACATAAACAGAAAGAGGTATCCAGAGGATAAACTGACCCACTGTATGAAATAGTATCAGCAAATCCCCCCTCCCCCCCGGGGACCCCATTTTACAACTGACAGACTGCTTATTTTCAGGCTTGAATATCAATAACAATGAATACATTTATAAATATTTATAAATATATCAAATTATTGATACAGAATTATTTTAAAAGTAGAACGCATGAGTTGGTCTAAGGGGAATTAGTCTTTTGGGAATTGGTCTAAAGGGAATTGGTCTAGTGGGAATGAGCCAAGCAGGGTTAGCATTGGTTGAAGACAGGTGCACCATCGACGTGCAGTACGCCTTACTACACAGCGTCACCGTGCCCCATGTGGGCAATGGGGGTGAAGTGTCTTGCCCAAGGACACAACGCGATTTCCGCAGGTGGGATTCGAAACGAAGACCTCTCGGCTTGCAGCCTGCACCTCTACCTGCTGAGCCACCGTGCCCCAACCACACACACATACATACAAAACATTTACATCCCACATTGTGTAGACGCATTAGACTGTTTATCAGTGACAGCGCATCTTACATTTATTGCCCAAAATTGCAAACTGAATCAAATTTTCAGTCTGCTCCCTGCCTCAGGCACTTGACGTATTATCACAGTTTATCAATTTTACAAAAATTAAAATTGATAAAATCTGATAATACGTCGAGTGCCTGTGCTCTCTGCAGACCTCCTGATAGAACGTTTTTGTTCATATGTGTCAGTCCAATGTTGATTTTATTCAGGTAAAATGTTTTTCCCATTCCAGCCTGTCCGGTTATAATAATATTGTGGCCTTTTTCAGCAGCAGTTGCAATTTCTGAAAGGAACATCTTCGAATGAACTTCAGTATAAAATGAGCATGTTTTCATTGTTGACTAGGAGTTATATTTGGAGTGAGAAATAATGTGTTGAATTTTATATTGACCAATGAACATGTGGCGTTGCATTCATTGCTTCAATTTGCTTGTGTACCGGAATTGAACGGTGGTGGATAGACGTCTCCGTTGTTTCAGTCGATAAAAAGTGAAATAAATGCGAATAAAAGTCCAATTTCGTCAATCTTGGGCTCGAAATCTGAGTGGCTCCGCGAATTCCACGACATTTTGTTGTTCATTTGAGCGAGATCGACGAGGTATTCGCTATTTGAGAGATTGTTGAAAATTTCGATCTGGGAAGTGTCATACCTTTACTTTTTTTTAGTATTGATAATATAATATATATTTTATTAAAATTGATAAAATCCGATAATACGTCGGGTGCCTGTGTTATACAGAGTCATCCTACCAAGTTACAATGAAATCCCTTCATAAATACGACCTGTCGACTGTGCTAATGGTTTTCAGGTTTTGGGCTTGGGCAGCCATCCCGGTTGAACAATCACGACCAAAAGGGGACGTTCTCATCTAGACATGACCCCAAACCTGCATATGAAATTTTGTGACGATCAGAAAAGAACTACGGGGTGTAGCCTGTGCAAACGGAAAATTTGAACAGAATCACAGTCTAACAGACTCACACAATAGCAGACTTCCACACGTGTGATGGCAATAGCTTATCTTGACTTTGTCAAGTTAAGCTAAAAATAGAATTTCTGCCCTCAACAGAGAAGAGAAATCCTGTCCATACAGCCCCCCCCCCCCCCCCCACTGACACCTAACTCCAATAATAATAATATCCAAAAGGATAACATAAATTTATCAACCAAATGAAAGTGTCAATGACACTGTAGCTCAACTTGTTAAGACATGCACATGTATAGTATGTGACACAGAAATGACAAACATCTAGGTAATGACCTGATAACAAAGGTACATGAAAAGTATTGTAACGGTCTGTACATAAATACTGACCATAGCCTGTAACAAAAACTGATTGGACCTAATTTCGGCACAAAATGGCCACTGGCAGTCATCTTGAATTTTGGACCGCACCCAGAAACACTCGTTCTCATCCCAAGGAGATAACAAAGGTACCCAAGAAATTTCGTGAAGATCGGTTCATAAATACAGCCTCTGGCCCGAGCAGTATTGACATGTGCACTTCCTGTGTATAAGTACATGTAGCACTGAATAAATCAAAGTTCATCTAATTTGCATAATTTCTGCATGCGAAAAAACCCTGTATTATATGTGATGTATTCCATGTAACACAACATTCATTCAAAAATTTATTCAAATCAGAACCTTCATATGGAAGTTCTGTACCAAAAACAGATTTCACCTAATATTGGTACAAAATGGCCGCCGGAAGCCATCTTGAATTTCGGACTGCACCCCAAAACAAAGGTACCCAAGAAGTTTCATGAAGATCGGTTCATAAATACAGCCTCCAGCCCTAGCCGTATTGACATGTGAACTTACAGTGAATAAATTAAAACTTCATCTAATTTGCATAATTTCTGCATGAGAAAAAAAACCTGTTTTTTATGTGATGTATTCCATGTTACAAAAAATTCATACAAAAATTTATTCAAATCAGAACTTTCATACCGGCGTTCTGCACAAAAAACTGTTTGCACTCATTTTGGTACAAAATTGCAGCTGCTGGCCATCTTGAATTTTGGACTGCACCCGAAAACACTTGTTCTTGTCCCACGGTGATAACAAAGGTACTCAAGAAGTTTCGTAAGGATTGGTTCATAAATACGGCCTCTAACCTAAGCCGTATAGAAGTTGTGTACAAAAAACTGATTGGACCTAATTTCCGTACAAAATGGCCACTGGCAGCCACCTTAAATTTTGAACCGCACCCAGAAACAGTCGTTCTCGTCCCAAGATGATAAAAAAGGCACCCAAGAAGTTTTGTTAAGATCAATTCATAAATACAGTCTCTAGCCCGAGCCGTATTGACACGTGCACTTACTGTGTATAAGTATCACTGAATAAAACAAAGTTCATCTAATTTGCACAATTTCTGCTCGAGAAAAAAACCTGTAATATTTGTGATGTATTCCATGTTTCTAAACATTCATACAAAAATTTATTCAAACCAGAAGTTTCATACAGAAGTTCTGTACAAAAAAACTGATTGCACTAACTAAAGTACAAAATGGCTGCTGGTGGCCATCTTCAATTTCAGACCATACCCAAAACCACTCATTCTCGTGCTACAGTGATAAGAAAGGTACTCAAGAAGATCGTAAAGATTGGTTCATAAATACCGCCTCTAGCCCGAGGCGTATTGACATTTGCAGTTACAGTGCTGAAAGTAACACTAAATAGATCAAAGTTAGTCTAATTGGCAAAATTTATGCACAAGGAAAACACCTGTATTATATGTGATGTATCCCATGGTACTAAACATTTATAAAAAAATTATTCAAATCAGAGCTCTCATATGGAAGTTCTGCGCAAAAATCTGATTGCACCTAATTTTGTACAAAATGGTTGCCAGCGGCCGTCTTGAATTTCAGACCGCACCCAGAAACAGTCGTTCTCGTCCCAAGATGATAACAAAGGTACCCAAGAAGTTTCCTGAAGATCGGTTCATAAATACAGACTCTAGCCAAAGCCGTATTGACATGTGTACTTACTGTGTATAAGTAGCACTGAATAAATCAAAGTTCATCTAATTTGCATAATTTCTGCCCGAGAAAAAAACCTGTATTATATGTGAAGTATCCCATGGTACTAAACATTCATACAAAAAATTATTCAAATCAGCGCTTTCATGTGGAAGTTCTGCACAAAAATCTGATTGCCCCTAATTTGTACAAAATGGCTGCCAGTGGCCATCTTGAATTTCAGACCAGACACCAAAACACTCGTTCTTGTCCCAGGATAACAAAGGTACCCAAGAAGTTTCGTAAAGATCGGTTCACAAATATGGCCTCTAGCCCGAGCCGTATTGGCATTTGCACTTACAGTGCTGAAAGTAACACTAAATAAATCAAAGTTAGTCTAATTTGCATAATTTATGCACGAGAAAAAACCTGTATTATATGTGAAGTATCCCGTGGTACTAAACATTCATACAAAAAATTATTCAAATCAGAACTTTCATATGGAAGTTATGCGCAAAAATCTGATTGCACCTAATTTTGAACAAAATGGCTGACTTCGGCAATCTTGAATTTCGGACCGGACCCCAAAACACTCGTTCTTGTCCCAGGATAACAAAGGTACCCAAGAAGTTTCGTAAAGATCGGTTCATAAATACGTCCTCTAGCACAAGCCATGTTGATGGTGTGACAGACTGACGGACGACGGGCCATGACAATACCTCAAATTTGACCTCGCCAAAGTTGAGCTAAAAATTATATATCCAAACCACAAGCTAAAGTCACGCACAGACATGAAGAATATATAAATGCAATGAAAATGTGGTTAAAATTATATATAAGATATATAAAACACAGTCCTGTTATTATACAATATTGAGATGCATAATTCTAGTCACAGGTAACCATTATCAACGAGTTGAATTATCACTGTTTCATAATACAAATGGCCACACATTGTTCCAAGACGGTGGAAGAAAAAAGAATCATTCATTAGTTACTGAGTGCACACTGGTACGGCAAGCCGTGGATCTGGACTAGGAGAGGAGCGTTCCCCACTGGGTGTGCGCTGGTAGCTGGTAGCACTCGACCCATTTTTGGCTTATTTTTTCTTGGTGCTTTTGCACCACTTTTCTTTCCCAAATCCCGTGGGAAAGATCAAAATAGAGAGTATATTTTCCAAGTTAGGGACTACCACGGCCTTTGCTTTAACAAATTTGAATCTCACTTCCCTAAGGATACTGTATTCCAAATAATATCAATAGATACTGACTGGTGGATGTGAAGAGGAAGACTTTTAAAGAAAGTTCCTCATACTGAACTAAGTAATAATTCAGTCTGCCACAGGGAACCCAAGTATGAATCCAGGGACATGGCTTTAACAAATTTGAATCTCACCTTCCAATGGATGTTGTATACCAAATAGCAAAACATTCCGACTGCTGGATCTGAAGAAGATTTTCATTTGAATCTCACCTCCATAAGGATACTGTATATCAAATGCCAATAGATCTTGACTGGTAGATGTGAAAAAGAAGAGTTTTAAAGAATGCTCCTCATACTGAACTAAGTTATAATTCGGTCTGCCACAGGGAGCCCAAATATTAACTCAAAGACTTGGCTTCAACACTCTTGAATCACACCTTCCAATGGATGTTGTATACCAAATAGCAAAAGATTCCGACTGCTGGATCTGAAGAAGATTTTCAAAGGAAATTCCTCATTTTAAACTAAGTTATAATTCGGGCTCCAACAGGGAGCTCAAATAGGAACCCAGTGATTTTGCCTGAACAAACTTGAATCTCACCGCCTAAGGATGCTGCATACCAAATATCATTCAACAAACATGTGAAACAATCATCCAAAGATGTTACATGTCAAATTTGAAAGCTTTTGGAGCAGTGGTTTGGGAGAAGAAGAGTCTTTAATGTTTTCCCCATTACCCACAGTGTTAAAAAAATGCTGACTCAGCATTTTTTCAAAGTCCCGAAAAGGTTCCCTATGATAAATCGATAGCAATTTTTTTTACCATTCCATTCTGTTGCTCCTAAGTATGCTTCACACCAAATAAGAATTCTCAGTTTCGTGTAGTTTTGCAGATATGGGAGTTTGAAGTTTTTTCTATTTTTAGCACCTGTGGTTCCCACAGGTCATTTTGAAAAAAGTTTTGAGCATAAATCAAGTACTTATGACCCATTAATACTTCATATCAAATTGTGTTCAAATCGGCCACTCGGTTTGGAAAAAAAAATTTGGGGCAAGGCAAAAATTCTTGCCCCTCAAGAACTTCTCTTGAACAAATCTCAGCTACTTCTGGTTCATGAGAAGATGTTATATGATTTAGGGGCACTTTGGGGGCCTGGCACCACCCAGGGGGTGAGGCAACTTGATTTGAACAAAATCAAAATGCGATGTCATAACAAACAATCATCTCAAATTTCACTGAAATATAAATTTTATAGTAAATTTCCTTTCTTATTATACCTACCTCAATTGTCTACTACAGGCTTGCACTACAGTGGAAGAACCTAACTCGGATAAAATACTCTCTATTTTAATCTTTCCCTAGAGATTTGGGAAAGAAAAGTGATGTAAAAACACCACGAAAAAATAAGCCCAAACTGGGTCGAGTGCCATCGGCGCACACCCAGTAAGGAACGCTCTTCTCTTAGTACAATTCCATGACTTCCGTTAACCAGTGTGCAAGCAGTAATCAAAACCATTCTTCTGATTCCGCCAACATAGGAGGTACGTGATCAGTGGGGAGGAAGGATTCTTACCCGAATAAGAAGATGGGAGGGCCTCCATGTAAACAATTACGGTAGGTATAATAAGAAAGGAAATTTACTATAAAATTTATATTTCTTATCAAACTACCTTACAATTGTTTACTACAAGCTGAATAGACAAAAGGATGGAGGGAATCACATAACCAACCTACACATAACTCAATTGCACTGGAACCGTTGACAGAGGAAGAGATCCCTAGGCCTATCAAACCATAGCATCACAAACATTACCAAAAGACAATGAAAGATAAGGCGTATGGTGACGTGCGACGCACAGACAGAAAGGGCAGTAACAGCATGGAGCTGGAACTGACCCTGTAAAAAGCTGAATGGCTGGGATAGACAACAGCTTGAGCCAAAGAAAGAGGGCCCGTAGGACAAAGGTCCTCTGTCAGCTCCTGCAACTGTCGCAGATAAATGGAGAAGGTAGCATTTCTCCATTAGGCTGCCAGAATAACATCCAACAACATGATGGAGTTAGTAAAAGCCCCGAGAGGAAGACAATGCACGCACCTCGTGGCAGAAAAAACAATTGGTAATACAATCACCAGTAGCTAGACGAGCGAAAGCTGCACGAATAGCAAGACAAATCCATCGAGAAATGGATGCAGGAGAGATCTAGCATGTGAGAAAATGCATATCCATCCAGGATAAAGGTGCGAACGCCCCCCCTCCCCAAGCAGAGCAGCGCCCAAGAAAGTGTCCATCTTGGAGTAAACTGCAAAGTCCAAGGCCTTATCAAGGAAAAGAGCTGAACAAGCTTGGAGAGGCTAGGATGAGTGTCGAAATGTAAGCAACCACTGTCGAATTGTCGAACAACAGAAGGACCTGACGATTCGACAGGTGAGGGATCCACTGCCTGAAACTCAGAAGAAGAACAAGAAGCTCCTTCTGGTTGATGTGTAGAGATGCCCGATCCTGGTCTCACATCCCGTGAAGGGAAAGACCTAGAGGATCCAACGTCGCACCCCATCCGAGTTCGCTGGCATCTGCCGTCAGAATGTGATTGGACGTGGATAACTCCAACGGGACACCCTGCGTGATCCACTGAACATTCATCCAGTGGAGAAGGCGAGGATGAAAAGATTCTGGTAACTGAAGCATCAGATTCCGAGAATCGACATTTGGCCTCCAACGACTGAGCAGAAAGTGTTGGAGAGGTCTGACATGCAGCCGACCAAGAGGAATGAGATCCGTCACCGAACCGCAGAGACCGTGTAGCTGGAGAATACCCCTTGCTGTCATAGATGTGGACTGGGACAGAGTCAGAGCAAAAGCTGAAAGAATCACAGCCCTGGCCTGGAGAACTGCCACTGTATTGAACTGAGTGCAGAAGGCATCCCCAGATGACAAAACGACTGAGAAGGGACCAGTTCCAACTTCTCGTTGACTCTGAATCCTAGCAACATCCAACTGCAGTAAGGCAACATTGGAATGCCTCTGGAGGATATTGTCTAGATATGCCGAAGTAATCACCCTGGACTGTGTGCGATGGAAGGCTATCACATGCGACATCAGTCAGGTGAAGATCCAAGGAGCCAGGTTGAGGCTGAAAGGCATGGCCTTCAACTGGTAAACTCGCCCCAGAAAAGCGATCCTGAGATACTTCCATTGAATCAGAATGTGAAAGTAAGCAGCGTCTCACAGGTCGATACTGGAAGCGAAATCTCCCTGGTGAATGGAACGGCGGACCGACCTGAAAGTCTCCATGCTGAACTTGGTAGCAATGATAGACTGGTTCAGGGTACTCACATCGATAACCAGTCGGAGTCGGCCGTCCTTCTTCGGCACCAAGAACAGGAGGGAATAAAACTTCACTGACTGAATGTTCTTGACGACCTCGACAAGATGTCGAAAAAACATTTGCGAAAACAGAATAATAAATAATATACAATGAGAATGTGGTTGAAAATATTAACGAGAATATATAAAACACAGTCCTGTTATTATACTATCTTCATATCCATTATCCAGTCACAGGAAAACCATTATCGACAAGTTGAATTATCACTGTATCATAAAGCAAAGATGGCAACACGTCAACCACGTTGCACGGATAAAAGAAGAATGGTTTTGATTACTGTTTGTGCACTGGTTAACGGAAGTCGTGGAATTGTACTAAGAGAAGAGCGTCCCTTACTGCGTGTGCGCTGATGGCACTCGACGAAGTTTTGGCTTATTTTTTTGTGGTGTTTTTACACCACTTTTCTTTCCCAAATCTCTTGGGTAAGATTAAAATAGAGAGTATTTTATCCGAGTTAGGTTCTTCCACTGTAGTGCAAGCCTGTAGTAAACAATTATAAGGTATGTTGATAAGAAATCGGTTCAGTAGTTTTGGAGAAGTCACAAACACCCTGTTCACAGATGATGGACAGACGAGAGTTGAAGAAGAGTGATCACTAAAGCTCGCCCTAACTTCCAGTTAGGTGAAGTAAGAATGCAAAAAATGAAACAAATTGCCTAAACCTTGGTTGTTCTCAAAGAGGTATATACCAAACAAAAACTGATATTTGGTTACTAAAATTTTTAGTAAATTATTCCATAAACAAGTATCACACATTTTTAACAAAGGGCAATAATTCCATTATTTTCATCATATATCGCAGATTACTGAACTTGTCGTCATAGACATTGTTGCTATAGAGACATAAACCGAAAGAAACTGAAATCCAGTTTTTATTGTTAAAATTATGCCATAAACAAGCATTGCACTATATTATTTATTAAACTAAGGGCAATAACTACCATAGTTTCATTGGATATCGCTGATCATTGAACTTTATATAGACATTATTGCTTGAGATGCATGTACCGAAAAGAATTGAAATCCATTAATTATTGTTCAAGTTATACCATACGCCAGCATTACACAATATTTTTTATTAAACAAAGGTCAATAACTGCCATAAATTTCGGATATCACTGTTCATCGATCCTGACGTAGATATTGTTGATATAAAGACATACACCAAAGAGAACTGAAATCTGCTAACTATTGTTCAAGCTATGCCATAAACAAGATTTACTGAATATTTTTATAACAAAGGGCAATAACTCCCATAATTTTCAAGAGATATCGCTGGTCATCGAACTTAATGCGTAGAAATAGCCAAAGACAATGATCTGACCATTGAAGGTCAAAACATACATAAGCACTAAGAGATTATAGAATCTGTAATGGTTGTTTTACCTGTATGAGTGTGGTTATGTGTTGTTAGGCGAGATTTTAATCTAAAAGCTTTATTACATACGTTACATTCAAATGGTTTTTCATTTGTGTGAGTTCGGATATGTATGGGTAGACATGATTTATTCCAGAAGACTTTATCATATACAGAACATTTAAATGGTTTCACATCTGTGTGAATTCCAAAAACGTCTATTCAGATCCGATTTAATGCAGAAGGCTTTATCACAAAAACGTCATTTAAATGGGTTTTCACCCGTATGAGTTCTGAGATGTCGACGAAGATTTGATTTAAATCTGAAGGCTTTATTACATATACTACATTCAAATAGTTTTTCATCCGTGTGAGTTCTAATATGTTCATTAACATGTGATTTACATCTGAAGGTTCTATTACATATGTTACATTTAAATGGTTTTTCACCTGTGTGGATTGTAAGATGTTGATCAAAATCTCTTTTACATTTGATGGCTTTATTACATATACTGCATTTAAATGGTCTCTCATCTGTATGGACTCTAATATGTTTGTTTAGAACTGATTTAAAACGGAAGGCTTTATTACAAAAAGTACATTTAAATGGTCTTCCACCTGTATGTGTTCTCATATGAGTGGTTAGGTATGATAGATGCTTGAAGACTTTACTACATATATCACATGTAAATAATTTTCCACCTGCGTGACTTCCAATATGTCTAGTTAGATTTGACTTACTTTTGAAGGCTTTATTACACACCGTACATGTAAATGGTCTTTCACAAGTATGAGTTCTTATGTGTTGCATCAGAGATGATAAATAATCAAAGGTTTTATAACATATACCACATGTAAATGGTTTCTCATCTGTGTGAGTTCTGGCATGTTTAGTTAGATTTGACTTACTGCTGAAGGCTTTATTACATGCACTACATTTAAATGGTGTTTCACCTGTATGAATTTTCATATGTTCTGTTAACAATGATAAATAGTTGAAGGTTTTATTACATATACCACATGTAAATGTTTTATCATCTGTGTGAGTTTTGATATGTGCAGTTAGAAATGACATTTTGCTGAAGGATATATTACATACACTACATTTGAATGGTTTTCCCCTTGTGTGAATTCTGACATGGATAGTTAGGTTTGACTTACTGCTGAATCCTTTATTACATGCACTACATGTAAATGGACTTTCACCTGTATGAGTTGTCATATGTCTCGTCAGGTCTGAGGTATCCCTGAAGGCTTTATTACATATACCACATGTAAATGTCTTCGGACATGTGTGAGTTCTGGTATGTATGGGAAGATGTGATTTAGTGCTACATTTAAATGGTTTCTCATCTGTGTGATTTCTGATATGATGTGTATTTAGAGCTGATTTATAACTGAAGGATTTATTACAAATGGTACATTTAAATAGTTTCTCATCTGTGTGATTTCTGATATGATGTTGATCAAGAAGTGATTTACATCTGAAATCTTTATAACATATATTACATACATGTACAAATGCTTTATCACCTGTGTGGTTTATGATATGATGTGTATTTAGAGCTGATTTATAACTGAAGGCTTTATTACAAATGCTACATTTAAAGGGTTTTTCACCTGTATGAGTTTTCATGTGTTGCATTAAAGATACTACGCAGCTGAAGGCTTTATTACACATACGACATGTCAATGTTTTCTCACCTGTGTGAGTTTTGATATGTAGAGTTAGATGTGATGCATTTTGGAAGCCTTTTTTGCATATATTACATTGAAATGATGTTTCGTCACTGTGATTTGTGAGAAGTGAAGTAGGATGTGGATTTGACCCAAAGGTACTTCTGTTAACCGCATCGTGTTTGAATGTTTTTCCATAAGTTTGACATTTAAGATGTAAATTAAACTCTGTTTGATTCAAGGGGGCCTTGTTATTACATAAATCTGATTTATATGGATTGTTAATGGTGTGAGTTTGGAGGTGAGTGATATAAACTTCTCTATGGAAAGTTTTGTTACAAACATTACAACTCAATGATTTCTCATCAGTATGGATTCCTGAATGATTGATAAGTTCCAGTTTCTCATTATAAGTTTTCTGACACATTTTACTTTGAACTGATTCCTCATCAGTGTTGTGTATAAGCTGATGGTTGTCAGTCGGTCCCATTTCACACTGAAGGTATTCCTTGTTAGTGTTGCATCTAATCAGATTGGTGCTAGTCTGACCCATTTCACATTGAATGGATTTCTCCTCAGTATTGTATTTAAGCTGATGGACGTTGGTCTGACCCATTTCACAATGAAGGGATTCCTTATCAGTGTTGTTTCTAATCTGATGGATGTCAGTCTGACCCAATTCACGTTGAAGGGATTCCTTGTCATTGTTGTATGCAAGCTGGTGGATGTTAAGTGATTCCATATTACAAGGTCTTTTTTTACTGATGCTGACGACTTGCAATAGAAGAGTTTCAATTATGTCTATCTTCAATTCTCTGTATATAAAAATGATCTTTCATCAGTATAGGGTTCACCTTCTGTGTTCTTTTTCCAAAAAATATATTGTTCATCACAATCGCAATGTTCAGTGATTATAAACATATCACTACTACTGTGAAACATTCCCTGTGGGTACTCATGTCAAATTAACAATCTTACAAATCCCCTCGTGTTAAATTTGTTTTAGGCAACTCGCAGATGACAAGCATTTACAGTATTATCACAGAATGATGATCCATCCAGTACATTGAATTATAAAAAGAAATAAATTGTTTTCAACACCAACATACTAAACATTTGTCAAATATTTCTTGTCACTTCATTTTAAAACTGTGAACAATTATGTCGATATGATACTACGAGTACACTTGTTTATAACTTGAAAATAAAACACTCAATCTTCATGGTTTGTATTCTGAAAAAAATAAATTTAATAATATTGTTAAAAATAATTATATATCCAATATTGTCTTGTGAAACATTCTCTCAAGCTTATCACTTCTATGACACAAGATTGATGTTCACATAAAATCTACAAATTCACTCACTAGTTTATCACTAATGATGTTAAATCGGTTCAGGGAACTCTAACATGCAGTATGTAGGTTGCATTTTTGCTGTTCTCATGACGTGCATTAACATGGCCACATCATGTCATGACCAAGAGCATCATGAAATGAACACAGTGATTGAAATTTTAAATAGCAGAGCGCCAATGGCTATCTTATATGCTCGAGCTGAACAATAGAAAATTTCTGTGTTGAAGGAAATCAGTTAATATTCGGAGACTGTGGGTATATGTATAATTGAAATTTGCAATTACTTGTCGCAATCACGTGTGCACAGGAACTTGTGGTATTACAGCCATTGTATTATCAAAATTTAACTTATTACATGTATGTACACTGCACATCAGAAGTAGTTTCAGTAACAACCACGGCAGGCCAATAATCTGGAATTGAAAAGCAGTTATAAAGAATGCCAGTAACTACGACCCTCTGTAATTTCGAGCCAAAGCAACTTCGACCAAACTCGGTAATTTCGACCCAAAAAAGTAATTTCGACCCAAAAGTAATTTCGACCCATTTTCAGTAACTTCGACCCACTATTTCCCCGACTCAAGAGCCCCCCCCCCCCCCCCCCCCCCAGTGACTGCCTTATCAATCGGTAATTCCAACCCACTTATAAATTATAATTTTTATTTGTATAAATAGACAAAAAAATTTAACAGAATATAAAAGCTATAACATTGAAGATGAACTTATCTAAGCCTACATGTAAGGCCTAAAAAAATAAAAAATCTGTTTCTCAGGCCCTTCCGCATGGTCCTTTTGGCTGCCGCATGCTCTCTTTTTATAACCAATTTAAACTTAAAAAAAAAAAAAAAATTAAATGGTTTATGTCTGATATTTTACCCAAGTTAAAAAAATTGATGAATTTGTCACTTGAGTGCAAGAAGGCTTTGCAATGCTTTAGCATTGCAAAGTCTTCTTGCACTCAAGGGATGAAATACACCACCACCCATCCTATTCTGTAGATTATGAGGCCTAAAACTTGAACCAAGAACATGAACTTTTGATGGCAAAAGTAATTACTGAAATAAAAAATACAATAAACAAGAGGCCCCAAGGGGCCTGAGGGCGCTCACCTGACAATCAGACATGGTAGCCTAAATATCAACCCAGAGAATTGATTTCAACAAGTTGCATCTGATCCTCCTAAGAAAAGCTTATACCAAATATCCAAAGATTCTGACCAGTGGATCTAAAAAATAAAAAGTTTCTGAGCCGTGCAGTTTTGGAGATATGAGCGATTTTAATTTTTTCTATTTTTAGCTCCTGAGGTTCCCACGGGGATATGGGAAAAAATTTTTCAGCATAAATTAGATACTTATGACCCAATAAGTCCTCAAAAAAAATTTGGTTCAAATCGATCTCTTGATTCAAAAAATAGAAATTTAGGGGTGGAGCGTCAGCCAATCAGAAGCTGTGGCAGCCATGTTGGATGGCGGGCGGACAAACCAAACACAATTCTGAGAGAGGACCACCCACTGGTTATCCCCAACAAATTTTATTCAAATTGATCCAGCGGTTCTGAAGAAGAAGATTTTAATGTGTTTTGCCAATCAGCAGCCAAGGCAGCCATATTAGATGGGCGACGGAGATTTCGAACACAATTCTTCGAGTGTTCCACCTAATGATCAATCCCACAAAATTTTATTAAAATTGGCCTAGTGGTTTGGGAGGAGATGATTGTTGACGCGAGAATAAGAGTTTTTAATGTGCATTACCTTCAGTGTTAAAAAGTGCCGAGTCAGCACTTTTTCAGAGTCCCAAGAAAGTACCTTAGAAAAAAACCGTTAGCGATTTTTTTCTACCATTCCTTTCCATTGCTCATAAGCAAGCTGCACAGCAAATAAAAAGTTTCTGAGCCATGCAGTTTTGGAGATATGAGCAATTTTAATTTTTTCTATTTTTAGCTCCTGAGGTTCCCATGGGGCTACGTGAAAATTTTTTTCGGCATAAATTAGATACTTATGACCCAATAAGTCCTCAAAAAAAATTTGGTTCAAATCGATCTCTTGATTCAAAAAATAGAAATTTAGGGGTGGAGCGTCAGCCAATCAGAAGCTGTGGCAGCCATGTTGGATGGCGGGCGGACAAACCGAACACAATTCTGAGAGAGGACCACCCACTGGTTATCCCCAGCAAATTTTATTCAAACTGATCCAGCGGTTCTGAAGAAGAAGATTTTAATGTGTTTTTGCCAATCAGCAGCCAAGGCAGCCATATTAGATGGGCGACGGAGATTTCGAACACAATTCTTCGAGTGTTCCACCCAATGATCAATCCCACAAAATTTTATTAAAATTGGCCTAGTGGTTTGGGAGGAGATAATTGTTGACGCCCAACAACGACGACGACGGGCGGAAAGTGATCAGTAAAGCTCATCCTGAGCTTTGCTCAGGTGAGCTAAAAACCGATCGCCCGCATGCAATTTCACAAATAATGGCCTGAGAAACAGAAGATCTACTTTGTGTGGCCTAAGTATTCTTTTCTATTTAGTTGAAATTAACAACTTATAACAAGACACTAGTGCTCTTAAAAATAATCGTGATTATTTTAAGGGTCATACCTATCTTGCATTCCAAATTACCGATTCCAGTTAAACAAAAAAATACTATTTACAAACATGGAGATCTCATAAGAATAATTGTAATGGTATAGTATATCCCTGTTAATTGAATATAATTTTCAAACACACAACCATTTACCATATCTTCAGTACAAATTTGATCTGTTAATTGCATATGGGTTTATGGATTTTAGAGTAAACTCCTGTTAATTGTATATAAATTTTTGTAATATGTCGATTGTCGAAAAAATTACTGACACACACCAAATTCCCCTTATTTATCAACCTTTATGGCCTCTCTACATCCAATACAGGCATTTATTCTATTATATCTTGTTTGACAGAGCTCTATGAGCTCTGCCAAACAAGATATAATAGAATAAATGCTCAGTTTACCTCAAGAACATAGGAAACTGACCAAATCCTTGTTATCTGTATACTCCTGTTAGGCCTAAAAAAATTAAAAATCTGTTTCTCAGGCCCTCCTGCATGGTCCTTTTGGCTGAAGCATGCTCTCTTTTTATAACCAATTTAAACTTGAAAAAAAAAAAAAATTAAATGGTTTATGTCTGATATTTTACCCAAGTTAAAAAAATTGATGAATTTGTCACTTGAGTGCAAGAAGGCTTTGCAATGCTTTAGCACTGCAAAGTCTTCTTGCACTCAAGGGATGAAATACACCACCACCCATGCTATTCTGTAGATTATGAGGCCTAAAACTTGAACCAAGAACATGAACTTTTGATGGCAAAAAGTAATTACTGAAATAAAAAATAAAATAAAAAAATGCCGCTCAGGATCACCGATCCAATGTCGAGTTGTGACAACAGAAAAGGTGGGTTTGATCATTATGAAGTTATTGTCTGCAAATGAATTATTGAGTGTGTGCTGGGTCTGTGACCTTTACATTTGACGTACTGAATTCCAAATAAATTGAGTTCCTATGAAGAATGACAGACGAGGGTTGAACGATTTTCATGTTATTGTGTAGAAACCAATGGAGTGCAGAGTTCAACAATTTATATCTTGCTTGACAAAAGTGAAAGAACCCTCTGTCTGAAAGAAGATAACAATTGTAGAATTGTTGACTATGCAAGGGACTAAAAGATGCCGTGAAGAAGGGTTAATAGTTAACAATATTATTCGACATGGAAATATCATTTGTTCTGTTAACTTGCTGCAGTAAGATGTCGAAAGTATGCACACCTCAATCCTAATTATGTCCCCTTGTGTAGTGAAGAAATCAAAATCAATAGGGTTCTTCGTCGCACCCAGGTCAACTTACCTATGAAGTTTATTGAATGTAAGCTGAACCACTATCAAGTTATCATCCGGAAACCAATTGTTGTGATTTACTATGTTCAAGGTAACTGTGACCTTGACCTTTGAACTGGCGAGTCCAATATCAATAGGGTTTTTCCTTGCAAGAAGTCAACCCACCTATGGAGCTTCATGAATGTAGGTTAAGACACTATGAATTTATCGTCCACAAACCAATTGTTGCGATTTACTATGTTCAAGGTCACTGTGACCTCGACCTTTGACCTGGCGAGTTCAAGATCAGTAGGGTTCTTCCTCACAGCAAGGCCAATGCAGCTATTAAGTTTCATGACTATAGGCTGAACCACTGTCAAGTTATTGTCTGGAAATCAATTGTTACAATTTGGTCACTGTGACCTTGACCTTTGACCTGGCGAGTCCAAGGTCTATAGGGTTCTTCCTCGTACCAAGGCCAACAGACCTATGAAGTTTCATGACTCTAGGTTGAACCACTATCAAGTTCTCATCCGGAAACCAATTGTTGCGATATACTATGTTCAAGGTCACTGTGACCTTGACCTTTGACCTGGTGAGTCCAACATCAATAGGGTTCTTCCTCGCACCAAGGCCAAAACACCTGTAAAGTTTCATGACTCTAGGTTGAACCACTATCAAGTTATCATCCGGAAACCAATTGTTGCGATATACTATGTTCAAGGTCACTGTGACCTTGACCTTTGACCTGGTGAGTCCAAGATCAATAGGGTTCTTCCTCGCACCAAGGCCAACACACCTATTAAGTTTCATGACTCTAGGTTGAACCACTATCAAGTTATCATCCGGAAACCAATTGTTGCAATATACTATGTTGAAGGGCACTGTGACCTTGACCTTTGATCTGGTGAGTCCAAGATCAATAGAGTTCTTCCTCGCACCAAGGCCAACCCACCTATGAAGTTTCATGAATGTAGGTTGAACTACTATCAAGTTATCATCCGGAAAGGAATTGTTGCGATTTACTATGTTCAAGGTCATGTTGACCTTGACCTTTGACGTAGTGAGTCCAAAATCAATAGGGTTCTTCCCCTCACCAAGGCCAATCTACCTATGAAGTTTCATGAATGTGAGTTGAACCATTATCAAGTTATCATCCGGAAACCAATTGTTTAAGATTTACTACGTTCAAGGTCACTGTGACCTTGACCTTCGACGTAGCATGTCCAAAATCAACAGGGTTCTTCCTCCCACCAAGACCAACCTACGAATGAAGTTTAATGAATGTGAGTTGAACCACTATCAAGTTATCATCCGGAAACCAATTGTTTACGCCCGCCCGCCCACCCGTCCGTCCGTCCGCCCGCCCGCCCGCCATTCACCAAACTATAAGTCGAGTTTGACTTCGTCACAACTCGACTAAAAACGATCGCCCGCATGCAATTTCACAAATAATGGCCTGAGAAACAGAAGATCTACTTTGTGTGGCCTAAGTATTCTTTTCTATTTAGTTGAAATTAACAACTTATAACAAGACACTAGTGCTCTTAAAAATAATCGTGATTATTTTAAGGGTCATACCTATCTTGCATTCCAAATTAACGATTCCAGTTAAACAAAAAAATACTATTTACAAACATGGAGATCTCATAAGAATAATTGTAATGGTATAGTATATCCCTGTTAATTGAATATAATTTTCAAACACACAACCATTTACCATATCTTCAGTACAAATTTGATCTGTTAATTGCATATGGGTTTATGGATTTTAGAGTAAACTCCTGTTAATTGTATATAAATTTTTGTAATATGTCGATTGTCGAAAAAATTACTGACACACACCAAATTCCCCTTATTCATCAACCTTTATGGCCTCACTACATCCAATACAGGCATTTATTCTATTATATCTTGTTTGACAGAGCTCTATGAGCTCTGCCAAACAAGATATAATAGAATAAATGCTCAGTTTACCTCAAGAACACAGGAAACTGACCAAATCCTTGTTATCTGTATACTCCTGTCAGGCCTAAAAAAATTAAAAATCTGTTTCTCAGGCACTCCTGCATGGCCCTTTTGGCTGCCGCATCAGGGACCAGCCGTGAGGGCGACTAGGGCGATTAAGTCGCCCTTCTAAGCCCAAAGTCGCCTAGAAAAATAGTCGGGGCGATTACAAGTCGCCCTCTAAAAATTGGCCAAAATGAGAAAAGGCTGAACTGAGTGATGCGAGGTTTACATGAAAACGAGTATTTTCAAAAATCGAATGTGCTCGAGTGTGATAAATGGGCATTTTAATTCGTCAAATAAACGTCCATTTATTTGAAATCACACGACAAGCAATTGTCCATTGTCGCTTTTGGCGGATTTTTTTATTTCTATTTTGTTGCGTTCCAGTCGGAGCTTCAAGTGACGAAACGAAAATAGGTGACTTACGCGACTCACAAAACAACCCAGTTTGAAAGTAGGTTACGTCGCTTAGGATGCCGAAAATGTATACACAACGGACGTATTTTATAACACATTATTTTCATTTCGATTTGCTGACGACTGTTAACTGTTGGGCTGTCTATTCCCAGAAAAACACGAATGGAATTGAAACACATGAAAAAAAGCTTTAGTGATGTCAAGATAAGCTTTGTACAGGACACAAGTGTGCATGTGGACGATCTTGAAAAAGGGTCCTCCTAAACATCGGAATGACATGAAATGACACGGAATGACACCGGAATGCCATAAAAATGATGCGGAATGACATTTCCTTTACAAAATACTCGACCCCAGAATGTATTTTGTTTATTAACTAACAAAGTACCTCCCAAGCAACCTTCTTACATCTGGTCCTGTTCACACTTTCAGACTTGGGAAATTATTAGCTTAGTAGACTTTGTTGAAAGGCAACCACAGGAGGGTGATGGGGGATTGGCACGAAGAGGTGAGGGGTCATGAAGGAGAAGGTAGCAGTGGGGGATTTTCAGTCAATAATTACATTGTGATTTTTTAACCTGGCACAGATGCATCATAGACAACTGGACCTGGATTATTTGTACGTTAATGGAGGACCATAAATTGAAAATACGAAGGGGCGGCAGGGGTGGTACATGAATATTCTTAATTTTCCCCACTTGCCTATGAAGTCTCCCTACATGACTCTGCAGTCTCCCTATTTTTTCTGGAGGGAGACTTGAAGTCTCCCTAAAATTCCCCCCTAGGCTGGTCCCTGTGCCGCATGCTCTCTTTTTATAACCAATGGAAACTTTTTTCTTCTTTTTTTTTTCAGATATAGTATTACATTAGAAATGTACAGTGATAATCGATACAGTTGTGTATTCACATAGGTGATTTACAAAAAAATAAGCAACAGGAATATGCACAATTGTGTAAATGAAAAAACGAAAAAAAAAAAATCATATTCAATGAAACAGTAGTCACTTCAGGAGTGTTTGTCGTAGGCGGTATTTCTGTCTCAATCTCATGGAAAAAAGGTTTGAAACTGTCTCGTCGATACTCTGGAAGGAGAGTTACGTGAAAAATACACTGTTTTAATTAACTTTACATCGGCGTTTTGGCTAAAATTGCTCAAAAACTAATGCAAGGTCAAACAACAGTAGCTAGTGAGTTCCACCTCTCTTGAATGGTAGTTTTCTTTTTGGCAGAATATACATATAAAGACATTAATTCGATCTGTTTATAATATTTCAGCCGTTCAATATAACTTGAGTAATTAGGGGTACACCCCGTTGTTCTGCATGAGAGAATAAACTGTTTAAATAAAAGAATACTGAGATCAATGATCGGAGGCATGGTTTGATTGTAAAATAATATATTCGGGGGTCATGGGAAAAGTCAAGTTACAACATTCCTCT
This sequence comes from Pictodentalium vernedei, assembly GCA_031216915.1. Lineage (NCBI taxonomy): Eukaryota > Metazoa > Mollusca > Scaphopoda > Dentaliida > Dentaliidae > Pictodentalium > Pictodentalium vernedei. Next base: position 863,719,744 of record CM062296.1, on the reverse strand, counting down.
AATTTTGAAAGCCAGTTCAGTAGAACTGTTTTAGAGAATGGGCAGTCAAAAAATAAATGTTTTATAGTTTCTTTTGTGTTACCGCAGAAGGTACACAGTTCTGTCTCTACAAGTTTCATTTTAAAAAGCATGGAATTTGTACATATAATTCTTTGTAAAATTTTGAACTCCGTGGCTTGCAGCTTTGGATCATCTGTGGTCACAAACGGAGTTTTGTAGATCGCTTCCCAACCTGAAGTTTGCAGAGAAATGTTCAGCACGCTGTTCCATTTAGTTTGAGCTTTTTGGGGATTTTCACTGACTAGCTCAAGGAAAAGTGGGTAGAACGTTCGATTTACTTTTTGTGTGATATTCAATTTCTCGACACGACTGTTTGTAATGTCAGCATATCTTGGAAGGGATTTAATTAGCCTTTTCCAGCGTTTCGCAATCGCGTTTATCACTCCCTGGTAGACAGTGAAGGGTGGTTTTAAAACAAATTTCGCGCAAAACTCGGTGTATAACAGGAAAGAATTTTCGTTGTTTAAGAGGTCATTTAGAAAGAAGACGCCGTGGTCACACCAATGTTGATTATAAAATAGTTTGCCCCCAATCTTAATATTGTTGTTGAAGAAAAGTGGTTCCGACAGTATCTCTGAAACATTTGGGGTTCCCGTGCCGCCCATGGCCGACCACCCACTGAACACATTTTTCCAAAAAGGGTTAAGATTTTTACTTATCTTTTCCAATCCTTCTTTATGAAGGTACCACACTTTATATTCGCCATATTTCTCAAGATCGTCTAATAGAAGTGTCTTCCAGGGGGCAAATACCTGAGGGTCTAATAATTTCTTGATCCACGTTAGTTTTAGTGACCGACTGAAAGTTTGTAAGTGAGGGAGTTTAATTCCACCATTTTCAAACGTATTTATCATAATGTTTCGTTTTATTTTGTCTTGTTTTCCAGACCACAGGAATTTAAAAAAAATAGTTTGCATTCGGTGAAGAATTTCTTCTGCCGGGTCAGGAAGAACACTTAGGCAGTGTATTAATATTGGAAGGGCCATGGTCTTCGCTACACAGGTTTTACCTATTACAGATAATTTCCTGAAAGACCAATCATTGAATAGTTTTTCAATTTTTTCCATTTTTTTCAAATAGTTTTTCTCAATAAATCTGTCACTATATAAATCGTATTCAATACCTAAAATTGTGAATGAACTTTGGTGATTCCAATATACTTTGTAGCGTGTTGGAAATACTTCACCGCATCCCGTCTTTGATCCAATCCAAATCACTTGTGTTTTATCGAAATTCACCTTCAGGCCTGAGTGTTTGGAAAATTCATCCATGATACTTAACACGGCATTGAATGAATGGCCGTCATCGCTTAAGAACAGCGTTGTGTCGTTCGCATATTGTGTTATTAGATATTCAGAGTTATTTATGTTAACTCCATTTATTTCTGGGTTGAATTTTAATGAGGCACTGAGAATCTTGGCGCACAAAATAAACAGATAGGGTGATAAAGGGTCACCTTGCCTCACACCCCTGCCTAGTGCAAATCGATCTGAGCAATGGCCATTGTTCAAAACACAACTATAGATCCCGTTGTAATACGTTCTAAACCATTTTATGATAGATGGTCCAAAGTTGAAAAAATTTAGTGAGCGTTCAATGAAACTCCATTCTAATGAGTCAAAAGCTTTCTCGAAATCTATCATAACTAAGATCGCGGGTATGTTTTTCTGCTCACACTTCTTAATTACATTGAAGCATAACCTAGTAGATTCACCAATATATCTACCTTTCATGAAACCCAATTGGGTTTCTGAAATGATTTTGGGCAGAACTGTTTTTATGCGGTTCGCTATTGCACTTGATCCAATTTTTACATCGACATTTATTAGCGATATTGGCCTCCAATTTTTCATGTACAGTTTTGATTTGTTTTGTTTTGGGATACACGTTATAATGCTTCCTTTTTGGACAATTGAGAGCTCTCCTGATTGATAACCACAGTTTAGGGATTTAACTAGAAAGCTACCTATGTCCTTCCAGAAAAATTTGTAAAACTTGGCAGTGAAGCCATCAGAACCAGGTGTTTTATTATTTGCCATTTTTTTCAATGCATGGAGGCATTCCGACTCAAGTAAATCGCCCTCTAGAGAAATTTTTTCATCATCATTTAAAAAATTCAGGAAAGGGTTCTTACTGTCAAAAAAATTATTCTCGTTATTTGTCTCATCTGCCCCCGGATTGCTAGATGTATATAGTTTTTCATAAAACTGTTTCTGTTCAGAAAGAATTTCAGTTAAGTTTAACCAATGGAAACTTGAAAAAAATCAAAATTAAATAATTTATATCTGATATTTTACCAAGGTTAAAAAAAATTGATAAATTTGTCCCTTGAGTGCAAGATGGCTTTGCAATGCTTTAGCATTGCAAAGCCTTCTTGCTCTCAAGGGACAAAATACACCACCACCCATGCTATTCTGTAGATTATGAGGCCTAAAACATAAACCAAGATATGAATTTTTGATGGCAAAGAAAGAATTACAGAAATAAAAAATAAAATAAAAAAACGCTCGCCCGCATGCAATTTTACAAATAATGGCCTGAGAAACAGAAGATCTACTTTGTGGAGCCTTAATTGAATAATTTTCACTGGCAAAATGGATATTCAATTAAGAGGATTCTACTATATATATAGTGGTACATTCACGTAACAACTGTTTGGTGTTCAACTCACAAGCAATATAATCATCCACTGGAGGCATAAAATAATCTCCTTTGGAATTGTTTGTATTGGGTTTTTTTTGTCTCTTTTTTTTAAGCTTTCTCTCAGATATACGTTTTACATTTAATGTCACAAGCTCAAAATACATTCACCAATGTGCAAAAGTGGGAATTGGCATTGGTTTCCAAGTTCAATCAGCACCAAGTTTCATTATTGAACAAACAATTCATAGAATTCAGACAGCTAACAATTTTTACACTCACACAAAGAAAAAATGACTGTGGGTACATAAGTCACTTTTCGGTATGGCTACTGAGTTTGCACAGATGACTATTAATAACAGTAGTTTCTTCAGTAATTAAAAGCAGTGGCAATAAACCTTTAATGAGACAATCGCCTCAATGGGATGAGGTTCAAGGAACAGAATCAAACATCTACTGAAAGGGAGCAGGTGATAAAATGTCAGTGAATTGAGTTTTGTGGTACAGTAGACCGCCCTTTAAGCCACACAAAAGTGGTCTCTCAAGACAGGTGGTCTCTCATAACAGGTTTCAGGTTTTCTCAAGTCAGTGAATAACCAACCACAAAATTCCGAAATGGAGAATAATGGATTTTTGTAATTACTTTGTAGTTGTTCTTTTTTATGAAGTTTTTGTAACAAATTGAAATGGACTGTTATAAAAATTATAAAAATAAATTAGTGTTGAAAATCTTCATTGAAGATTTTCAACACTAATTTATTTTTATAATTTTTATAACAGTCCATTTCAATTTGTTACAAAAAGATTTTCAACACAAATTTATTTTCCTATCTGTCACATTTCAGGTACATGTATGTATGAAATTGTTTATTCAGCAATAATCCTAATCTTTTCACAGGGGTCTTATAAAAACATCTCAATCTTTAATGAGTTAGCAATTGAAACCCAATTAAGAGGTTTTAATACTTTTAATTGTGTTAGTACATTGTAGTTGGTCGTTTCGTCTCATGTGGATTTTTAAATTCCAAAGTAATTTCGATATGTTGCGATTAAATCAAGTTCATTCATTCATTCATTTGTTCATTCATTCATCCATTCATTTGTCAATTCATTCATTCATTCATTCATTCATTCATTCATTCATTCATTCATTCATTCATTCATTCATTTGTTCATTTGTTCATTCATTCATTCATTCATTTGTCCATTCATTCATTCATTCATTCATTTGTTCACTCATTCATTTGTTCATTTTCATGTCACTTTTGTTATAAATAATAAACAATAATACCCGATTCGTCGTTGTTATATGTCCTGTTGTGACTAAACCCTTTAACAAATCGGTCAAAACTGCCCAAAAAATGAATGAGCCTGAAATGTCTTACATTTTCCCCAATAAAACAATGCGTATATGGATATTATTGGAACTAACTGATCCAATGATATCCATATTTGCATAGTCTCACTGATAAATAATCATAAAAATCAACCAAATTTGAGATTACCTAGCCAATCTTGGATGGTACGAAACATCCAAAGTGTAAAATCCAAATGGGACGAAACGACTAAAGTGAAAAATATACATGGGACGAAACGACCAAAATAAATGGGACGAAACAACCAAAACGGGCCGAAACGTCCTGGGAAGAAACGACCATGGGACGAAACGACTAGAACCCATGTTGAAGACACATCGAAATAAATGAAATTTTCCCATCAAGTGTTGTTTTGACAAAACAAAAAGCCAATAACTAATTGATCAAGTCGGTTCCAGTGATATCCATATTTGTATAGTCTCACTGAGAAATAATCATAAATGAAAGTGTCAATGACACTGTAGCTCAACTTGACAAACTTGAACTTGGTAAGTTATAAATGAAATGACAAAATTGAAGATTATTAGTACCAATGTTATTTGATGAAATTTCAACATAACAGCATTGTGTGTACACAACGTCAAGAGTAATCCATGCATTTTTAAATGTGAACTGTGAGACTGGCTAAAGGAAGAATGTTGATACCCAAATGCAGTATGTTCAGAGGTTATTGTAAATGGCAACTTTTTTCACAGAAATGAATGCTTATCAATAGCTCTTATCTAAACTTCTTGCCTAATGAGTACACAAAGTTCAAAAACAATCTTATGATAAATGTGGCCTGTAGGCTATGTCAACGAATGTTGATGCCCAAATGCAATAAATTCAAAGATTGTTGCTAACAGCAACAGTTTTTGATTGAAATGAAAAGAAAATCAATAGCTCCTATCTTTGTCACCCTGCATGAGCATACAAAGTTTCAAATCAACCTGATAATGTGTCCTCTGAGACATGCCAAAGGAAGATGTTAACGCACAAAGTAGAAGGTCATTGCTTGTGGCAATGGGGTTGTTTATGGAAATTCATAAATGTACCCTGCAGAGAGTGCAAAAGGGATAAGTTGATGCACAAATGCAGTAAGTTCAAAAATTGGTGATAATGACCATAAATTTTTATGGAAATGAAAAAAAGCAATAGCTCACATCTAGAGGTCACACGGAACACACATACCAAGTTTGAAAGTGATCCAATCACAAATGTGCCCTGCAGGCCATGTTAAAGGGAAATATTGAGATCTGACTAAACTCAGTTGAAAGGTCAACATTTTTTGACAGAAATGGAAGAAAATCGACAGCTCCCATATAGATGTCACCCCACACAAGCTCACCAAGTTTGCAAGTGATCCAATCATAAATGTGCCCTGCAGGGTGTGTCAAAGGGAAAAATTGATGCTTAACTGCACTAAGTTTTTACTAAGTTCATTGAAGATCATTGCCAGTGGCAACATTTTTTGACGGAACCCTTAGAAAATCAATAGCTCCCATCTAGAGGTAACCCCAAACAAGCATGCCAGGTTTTAAAGCAATCCGATCATAAATGTGCCCTGTAGGGTGTGCAAAATGGAAATATTGAGGTTGGACTAAACTAAGTTCTGAGAACGTTGGCCGCAGCAACATTTTTGAACAGAAATGGAAGACAATCGATAGCTCCCATCCAGAGGTCTCCCCAAACAAGCATGCCAGGTTTCAAAGCAATCCGATCATAAATGTGCACTGTGGGGTGTGCCAAAGGGAAATATTGAGGTCTGACTAAACTGAGTTCTAAGAACGTTGGCTGCGGCAACAATTTTTTAACAGAAATGAAAGAAAATCGATAGCTCCCAACTAGAGGTCACCCCAAACAAGCATACCAGGTTTCAAAGCAATCCAATAATAAATGTGCTCTGTAGGATGTGCCAAAGAGAAATATTGAGGTCTGACTAAACAAAGTTCTAAGAACGTTGGCTGCGGCAACATTTTTCAACGGAAATTGAAGAAAATCGATAGCTCCCATCTAGAGGTCTCCCCAAACAAGCACACCATGTTTCAAACCAATCCGATCATAAATGTGCCCTGTAGGGTGTGCGTCTGACTAAACTAAGTTCTAAGAACGTTGGTCTTGGAAACATTTTTTGACGGAAATGAAAGAAAATCGATAGCTCCCATCTAGAGGTCACCCCAAACAAGCGTGCCATGTTTCAAAGCAATCCGATCATAAATGTGCACTGTAGGGTGTGCAAAAGGGAAATATTGAGGTCTTCTGACTAAACTAAGTTCGAAGAACGTTGGCCGCGACAGCATTTTTTGACGGAAATGGAAAATGAATGTGTCAATGACACTGTAGCTCAACTTGTTAAGACATGTACATGTATAGTATGTGACACAGCAATGACAAACATCTAGGTAACAAGGGCAATGCCCCCGGTCCTCCGACCAAGATGGCAAATTCAAGGGAGCTGTTAGGATGCAATTTGTTCGCAGAGCATGGCCATTTTTTAACTTGACCTGTATTTCCAACCAATTAAACCACATACTTAGTTTCGTTTCAATCAAATGATCCAAAGTAAAGTTATCATCCGGACAACACAAAAACCGTATTTTCTAAGTCGAAAAAGGAGAATAAATCCAGTAAAAATCAGTAGAGCGTGCCCATTTTCAAACTTGACCTGCATTTCCACCCAAATAAGCGGCATACTAAATTTCGTTTCAATCAAATGATCCTAACTAAAGTTATCATCCGGACAACACAAAAACTGTATTTTTTAAGTCGAAAAAGGGGAATAAATCCAGTAGAAATCAGTGGAGCGTGCCCATTTTTGAACTTGACCTGCATTTCCACCCAAGTAAGACACATACCAAATTTAGTTTCAGTAAAATCATCCAAACTAAAGTTGTCATCCGGACAAGGGTGTGATGGACGGACGGACGGACGGACGGACGCACGCACGCACGGACAGGCGGACGGACGGACACTGCTGAGCTGATTACAATAGTCCTCCGCAGGGTCGGGGGACAATGACCTGATAACAAAGGTACATATAAAGTATTGTAACGGTCTGTACATAAATACTGACCGTAGCCTGTAACAAATGTATAGGTAAAGTATTGTAAAGGTGGGTGACAGTCAGATGCTAAACTAGAAAAGAAATCTTTGAGTCCCAGAGCGGGACTGCACCACAAAATATTTGTTCTCATAGCACAGTGATAACAAAGGCACCCCAAACCACACTCATTCCTGACCCAAGGTGAAAACAAAGGCACCCAAGAAGTTTCGTGAAGATCAGTTCATAAATGCGAGCTGTATAGAAGTTGTGACAAAAAACTGGACCAAATTTTGGTACAAAATGGCCACTGGCAGCCATCTTGAATTTCGGACTGCACCCAGAAACACTCGTCCTCATCCCATGGTGATAACAAAGGTACCCAAGAATTTTTTTGAAGATCGATTCATAAATACAGCCCCTACCCCGAGCCGTATTGACAAGTGCACTTACAGTGTATAAGTAGCACTGAATAAATCAAAGTTCATCTAATTTGCATAATTTCTGCACGAGAAAAAAACCTGTGCTATATGTGATGTATTCCATGTAAATAAACATTCATACAAAAATTTATTCAAATCAGAACTTTCATACAGAAGTTCTGTACAAAAGACTGATTGCACTAATTTTGGTACAAAATGGCTGCTGGTGGCCATCTTGAATTTCAGACCAAACCCCAAAACACTCGTTCTCATCCCACGGTGATAACAAAGGTACCCAAGAAGTTTCGTAAAGATCAGTTCATAAATACGGCCTCCAGTCTGAGCCTATAGAAGTTGTGTACAAAAACTGATTAGACCTAATTTCGGTACAAAATGGCCACTGGCAGCCATCTTGTATTTTAGACTCCACCCAGTAACACTTGTTCTCATCCCAAGGTGATAACAAAGGTAACCAAGACGTTTCGTGAAGATCGGTTCATAAATACAGACACTAGACCGAGCTGTATTGACATGTGTACTTACTGTGTGTAAGTAGCACTGAAAAAAATCAAAGTTCATCTAATTTGCATAATTTCTGCACGAGAAAAAAACCCGTATTATATGTGATGTATCCCATGGTACTAAACATTCACACAAAAAATTATTCAAATCAGCGCTTTCATATGGAAGTTCTGTGCAAAAATCTGATTGCACCTAATTTTGTACAAAATGGCTGCCATCGGCCATCTTGAATTTCGGACCGGACCCCCAAAACACTCGTTCTCATCCCACGGTGATACCAAAGATACCCAAGAAGTTTCGTAACGATCGGTTCATAAATTCGGCCTCTAGTCCGAGCCGTATTGGCATTTGCACTTATAGTGCTGAAAGTAACACCAAAAAACATCAAAGTTAGTCTAATTTGCATAATTTACGCACGAGAAAAAAAACCATATTATATGTGATGTATCCCATGGTACTAAACATTCATACAAAAAATTATTCAAATCAGCGCTTTCATATGGAAGTTCTGCGCAAAAATCTGACTGCACCTAATTTTGTACAAAATGGCTGCCAACTTGAATTTTGGATTGGACCCCAAAGCACTCGTTCTCGTCCTACGGTCATAACAAAGGTACCCAAGAAGTTTCATAAAGATCGGTTAAAAAATGCGGCCTCTAGCCCGAGCCGTATTGAATTGTTGACGGACAGACCCCAAACAAACATACCAGGTTTCAAAGCAATCAAATCATAAATGTGCCCTGTACAAATGTAGGGTGTAGGGTGTACAAAAGGGAAATACTGTGGTCTGACTAGACCAAGTTCTAAGAACATGGCCATGGCAACATTTTTTTGACGGAAATGGAAGAAAATCGATGGCTCCCATCTAGAGGTCACCCTAAATAATCATACCAGGTTTCAAAGCAATCAATCATAAATGTGCCCTGTAGGGTGTGCCAAGGGGAAATATTGTGGTCTGACTAAACTAAGTTCTAAGAACGTTGGCTGCGGCAACATTTTTCGACGGAAATTGAAGAAAATCGATAGCTCCCATCTAGAGGTCACCCCAAACAAGCATGCCAGGTTTCAAAGCAATCCGATCATAAATGTGCCCTGTAGGGTGTGCCAAAGGGAAATATTGAGTCTTCTGACTAAACTAAGTTCTAAGAACGTTGGCCGCGGCTATATTTTTTTGACAGAAATTGAAGAAAATCGATAGCTCCCATCTAGAGGTCTCCCCAAACAAGCATACCAGGTTTCAAAGCAATCTGATCATAAATGTGGCCTGTAGGGTGTGCCAAAGGGAAATATTGAGGTCTGACTAAACTACATTCTACGAACGTTGGCCGTGGCAACATTTTTTGACGGAAATTGAAGAAAATCGATAGCTCCCATCTAGAGATCACCCTAAACAGGCATCACAGGTTTTAAAGCAATCAAATCATAAATGTGCCCTGTAGGGTTAGCCAAAGGGAAATATTGTGGTTTGACTAAACTAAGTTCTAAGAACGTTGGCCGCGGCAACATTTTTTGACGGAAATTGAAGAAAATCGATAGTTCCCATATAGAGGTCACCCCAAACAAGCATACCAAGTTTGAAAGTGATCTGACCATAAATGCGACTTGTGAGGTGTGCCAAAGGAAATTGTGGACGGACGTACTAACACACTAACGTACTAACATACTAACGTACGTACGTACGTACGTACACCGACGGACGAGAAGTGATGGCAATAGCTCAGCTTGACTTTGTCAAGTTGAGCTAAAAATCAACCAAATTTGAGATTACCTAGCCAATCTCAGATGGTACGAAACTTCCAAAGTGAAAAATCCACATGGGATGAAACGACCAAAGTGAAAAATGTACATGGGACGAAACGACCAAAATAAACAGGTCGAAATGACCAAAATGGGACAAAACGTCTTGGGACGAAACGACCATGGGACGAACAGAACCCCACGGATCGGGTAATGGAGCATATGCGAATCTGGTAATATAGAGTGTGCAGGGGAATCAGGTACTAGACAAGCGAAAACGGTAAAAGATTATGAAAAGCAAATTGGCTTTTGAATCGAGTTATAAAAACTGATAATATTAGGAAACACGCGAATCGTGTAATAGAGTACACGCGAATCGGGTACTGGATTATCATTTAGACGAATCCGGTACTTGAATATGCATATAGGGCCTAAAACACACTTTGGTTTCTTACCCAATCCAGAATGAAAACTGGTTAAATGAGGACTGAGGTGTGAATGGGGGGGGGGGGGGGGGGGGGGGGGGCACCGAATATGCATTAATCGGATTATGAAATAATGTTGGCTATAATTGACGCCCGATTTATCAGCAGGATTTCAGCGAAAAGGGTAAAAGATTATGAAAAGCAAATTAGATTTTGAATCTAGTTATAAAAGATGATAATATTAAGAATCTTACGAATCCGGTAATAAGAGTATACCTCTAGAGGGTACTGAATACAAAATCTCTAATTCTTCAGCTACATGGCCAATTCCGGACCTGATGTGAACAAACTTGAATCTGACCCCGTACAGATGTTGAATACCAAATACGAAAGCATTCTGACTAGTGGATCTGAAGAAGAAGATTTTTAAAGAAATGTTGTATACCAAATATGACAGCAGACTAACTGGTGGATCTCAGGGACCAGCCGTGAGGGCGACTAGGGCGATTATGTCGCCCTTCTAAGCCCAAAGTCGCCTAGAAAAATGGTTGGGGGCGATTACAAGTCGCCCTCTAAAAATTGGCCAAAATGAGGAAAGGCTGAACTGAGTGATGCGAGGTTTACATGAAAACGATTATTTTCAAAAATCGAATGTGCTCGAGTGTGATAAATTGGCATTTTAATTCGACAAATAAACGTCCATTTATTTGAAATCACACGACAATCAATTGTCCATTGTCGCTTTTGGCGGATTTTTTTTATTTCTATTTTGTTGCGTTTCCGTCGGAGCTTCAAGTGTCGAAACAAAAATAGGTGACTCACGCGACTCAACAAAATAACCCAGTTTGAAAGTAGGTTACGTCGCTTAGGATGCCGAAAATGTATACACAACGGACGTATTTTATAACACAGTATTTTCATTTCGTTTTGCTGACAACTATTAACTGTTGGGCTGTCTATTCCCAGAAAAACACAAATGGAATTGAAACACATGAAAAAAGGCTTTAGTGATGACAAGAAAAGCTTTGTACAGGACACAAGTGTGCATGTGGACGATCTTGAAAAAGGGTCCTCCTAAACACCGGAATGACACGAAATGATGCGGAATGACACCGAAATGCCATAAAAATGATGCGGAATGACATTTCTTTTACAAAATTCTCGACCCCAGAATGTATTTTGTTTATTAACTAACAAAGTACCTCCCAAGCAACCTTCTTACATCTGGTCCTGTTCACACTTTCAGACTCCGGAAATTATTAGCTTAGTAGACTTCGGTGAAAGGCAACCACAGGAGGGTGCTGGGGGATTAGCAGGAAGAAGAGGGGAGGGGTCATGAAGGAGAGGGTAGCAGTGAGGGGATTTTTAGTCAATAATTACTTAGTGATTTTTTAACCTGGCACAGATGCATCATAGATAACTGGACCTGGATTATTTGGATGTTAATGGAGGACCACAAATTGAAAATATGAAGGGGCGGCAGGAGTGGTACATGAATATTCTTAATTTTCCTCACTTGCCTATGAAGTCTCCCTACATGACTCTGCAGTCTCCCTATTTTTTCTGGAGGGAGACTTGAAGTCTCCCTAAAATTCCCCTCTAGGCTGGTCTCTGGTGGATCTGAAGAAAAATTTTTTAAAATTATCCCCCATATTGAACTAAGTTAAAATTTGGGTTTTCCATAGGAAGCCTAAGTATTAACCTAGGGACTTGGTTTGAACAATTTTGAATCTGACCCTCATACCAATGATGTATATCAAACATTAAAATGACTGGTGGTTCTGAAGAAGAGAAAATTTTTAACCAATATTGCCGAGTTAAAAATTTTGCTCCTGTATTGAGTCCAAATATGAACCAATAGACTTTTATTTTAACAAACTTGTATGTGACCCCCTGTATACTGAATATCAAAAGATTCTGACCATCGGATCTCGAGAAAAGAGTTTTTTTTTAAATTTTTTGCAAATATGCTGACTCCGCATTTTTCAATGCCCTCTACAGAACACCTTAACATAACCGATGGCAATTCGTTTTTACCACTGAATTCTACTGGTCCTCAGGATGCTTCATACCAAATAACAGTTCTCTGTTCTGTGTGGTTGGGGAAATATGGCTGTTTTTTAGCCCCATATATTATCGAGATTGCTATATCCTTAGCTGATAATTCTACAAGATTGATATTTTTTATGCATTTTTCTGACTGTCTGACTCATTTGCACTGAGTGACTTCTGTTTACATCTTTGTTACACTAATCTATTGTACATAGTTGTTGATTATTTAAGTGGGTCAAGGACCTTGTTACTTGAATTCAGGGTATATTTTGTTTTTTAAAAATTTCATTAGCAGTTTCCATTTTGGTTTCAAAAAGTGAAGATAAATAGTGAATATAAGGCCAATATGAAAGAATAATGGCTAGCATTTGGACATTTTCGTGTAGCATTTTTGCGATGCGAATCCAGTCATCAAATACCCTGGAATTATGACGGAATCACCTAGAAACTGATAGAACTTGGTAGTCATTTCATCTTCTAGGATATTCTTTCAGGTTACTATATAAAGCTTCATCAACAGAATTCAAAAACTCATTTTTTAGAAAGCCATTTCAGAAAGACTCACTTCAGTTAAAACACACTAGTTGTTTCCATTGGAGATTATTATTGTTCTAGGATAGAATTTATTCATCTTGTAAAAGAGAATTTATACTGTCTGTGAAACAGAATATTATTTTTGTGAAAAGCCAGGATTCTACTGGATTATTTGGAAATTACCTGTGGCGCCAATACTTCTTGGATTTGTACTCCATTTGAATTTTGCGGAGCATTTTATTATATTTTATTGGAGACTGCTGAAATTTATAAGTGAAAATTTTATTACAAATCTACAGGATACTGTTTTTGAAGACACATTCTTGGATTTAATACTACCAGCTGGTAACTCTTCACAAGATTCTTCACCACTGAATTACTGGATTCTGTCAAACTGTACTTTGGACTAATTCAATAATTTTTAAGTACCACTGTTTTTATTTTCTGTAAACCAATTAGTGTAAAAGATCTTTGTATCATTTTTTTTTATATTTTTTTTTTGTTAACCCTTTACCCAACGCAAACGATTTCAAAATTTATTATTTTAAATATGAGTTTTTTTGAATTGTTTCAAAAAATTTCAACAAAACCATATCATGTGACCCCTCTTTGGAACAAGCTCGCTCCAAACAGGGGTCACATGATATGGTTTTGTTGAAAAGTTTCGAAAAATAATTTTTTTTTCAGCTGCTGAATTTGCATATTACTCGGGCGGATGCGGGCGATGCGTTGGGTAAAGGGTTAATCAAATTTCAGAATAATTGAATTCATAGTTTTATTGCTGATTCTCAGATTTCTTTCTGTTACCAATATCATTAATATTTCCACACCGTAACAATGGGCAATTGAAAATATTTCTATTTTTAGCTCCTGGGGTTTCCATGGGGATGCAGAAATATTTTTTTTTTGCAGAAGTCAAGTTCTTATGACCCAATAACACACATACCAAATTTCGTTCAAATTGGACTATTGGTTCAGAAAATAGAAATTTTGAGCAGGGCCACAAATCTTACCCCGCCCATTACAAAGACAAATATTGCTTCATGAACTTAGTTTGAACAAATTTGAATCTACACCTCAGAAGTAAGCCCCATAACAAATATCAAGTCATTGTACCTACTGGTTTATGAGAAGATTTTTTAAATATTCTGGAGCATTTTTCCCTTACCCCCTCCCTATGGGACTGGGCATGTTGAGAACAAATGAAAGTGTCAATGACACTGTAGCTCAACTTGTCAAGACATGTACATGTATAGTATGTGACACAGCAATGACAAACATCTCGGACTGCACCCAAAAACACTCGTTCTCATCCCACGGTCATAACAAAGGTACCCAAGAAGTTTCGTAAAGATTGGTTCATAAATACGGCCTCTAGCCCGAGCCATAGCAGCTTGGCACTTACAGCTCTGAAAGTAACACTAAATAAATCAAAGTCAGTCTAATTTGCATAATTTACACACGAGAAAAAACCCTGTATTATATGTGATGTATCCCATGGTACTAAACATTTATACAAAACTTTATTCAAATCAGAACTTTCATACAGAAGTTCTGTACAAAAAACTGATTTTTGCATCGTCGGTACAAAATGGCCGCTGGCAGCCATCTTGAATTTCGGACCACACCTAAAAACACTCGTTCCCGTCCCAGGGTCATAACAAAGGTACACAAGAAGTTTCGTAAAGATCGGTTCATAAATACGACCTCTAGCCCGAGCCATAGCCAATTGTTGACGTACGGACAGACGGACGATGGGCCATGACAATAGCTGAAATTTGACTTCGTCAAAGTTGAGCTAAAAATTCAATGCCCCTTTGGGACCATCACTCACATAAACTTTCGCTTGAATTGGCCCAGTGGTTTTTTTGAGAAGAAGACCAAACATGGTGTTGATGGAAAACTGACGGATGGATGACAGATGGAGTGCGATGGGATTAGCTCAGCTTGACTTTGTCAAAGTGAGCTAAAAAAGGTCAGGATCCTGGTCATGAGAGGAAACCCTGAAAAGGTGATGCTGCTGTGCATTTGGCATTAGAGGATGAGTCCTATCTGAAAGTAAATAGCGTGAATGTTATAGACGACATGCAGACGGATGAAGGTATGGATACACTGCTTCATACCCTTAATGATTTGAAACTTCTACTAGATTCATTACACATCAAAATCAACAAAAATTAAGTTCATTGTTGACTCCATCTCTGCTCATCTGACAGGACTCGCCTTGAGTAAAATGGCCGGGGCCTAAAAAAAGTCCCCCACATATTGAGGTCGGGGCCTTTTCTTGGCTGATTTTTCATTTTGTCCATTATTGTTAGTGTTTTTTTGTGGAAAATGTCGGGGCTTGAAAAAAAGCCCCCAGCAAGTACTCCTCGGAGCTGATCTCGGGGCCTGGGCTGATCAGCCCCGACTCAAGGCAAGCCCTGGATGTCATCAGAAATCTTTTGAGCATGATTCAAGTTCTGACTCTTCGAGTTTTGAACACAACACACTTGTAATTCGAGTGGACGAGGACGTGGTCAATGGAGTAATAACTACCAAATGAATAATGGTCGTTTAAATCGTGGATGATGGGGATGCGGTGATTTAAAAGGTTAAAGATTGGTTTGGGCTCGGATTGCAGTCTTGTTGTCATAGGCCCAATGGGAATTCTGATGTATCTCAGGCTTTTATAACATTAACCCTTTACCCAACGAATCGCCCACATCCGCCCGAGTAATATGCAAATTCAGCAGTTGAAAAAATATTATTTTTCAGAAAATTTCAACAAACAAAACCCTTTCATGTGACCCCTCATTAGAATGAGCTTGTCGAGCTCATTCCAACGAGGGGTCACATGATATGGTTTTGTTGAAATTTTTTGAAAAATTTCAAAAAATGTTATTTAAAATAATAAACTTTAATATCGTCTGCGTTGGGTAAAGGGTTAAATGTCATTGATAAACATGTAGATTTATTGATTGATACTGGCTCAGCCGTCAGTATAATTAGTGATAAATTGTTACAGTTTAGGTGTTAAGGGCACTAATTTGGTAGGTATGAGTTACCCGGTTTTAGGTGCCAAAGGACAGCTTTTGGAGGTGAGAGGATTGATGAGTCTACCTGTTAAGGTGGGTCGCAGTATACAAGAACATTAGTTTGTGATTGCCCATATTTCCTTCGATGCAATCTTAGGAATCGATTTTATGAAGGACACCGGAGGAATGAGTGCCCACTCATGGGAGGGACATCTCCGTCTGAGCAATTGGTAAGTATAAAAATTAACAAAATATTTTAAATTTATATTTTTACACTGTAAACCAATGACCCAAACTAGCTGAATCGTAAAAGGGCGGAGGGACTAGGACTTCAGAATTAGTAGATCAACATAGTTCCAATCCTGTAATCCAAGGTGAAAGGAAATTAAAATGATTAGGAATTACATGTGTGTCTCTCTATACAGTAATAGAGAAGACGTATCATAACAAAGGAGCCCAGTTCAAGTAATTCCGTAAACTTAGCATGAAGACTATGCTAATTGGATGTAAAGAGTTCCAAATTTTTAAGGCTAGCTCAGACTTAGCCCCCAAAATTTGGATGGCTTATTTGAGAATGAGAGAATATCCCCCACAAACATACGCCATGCACAATACCTCCAGCTGTATGCAGGATATAATTACAGACAAAACAGCTTCACTCATAGTTACATACTTATCAAGCCGGAGGAGAGGTAAAAAATCCGCCCCCCCCCTCTTTTGAAGGAATCTTCAAAAAGAAAGAGGGGAGCACTCTGGAATCAGTAAAAGCGGTACCAAAAAGCAATATAAATATTCGTCGAACAGGTACTCGGGTATTAATTATTATTAATAAATGGTGCTTAATGCCACTTCAGAAGCTAAGGCTATAGCAACGATCCCGGTAATTAATATCACCCACTATATGATGTACACCGGAGTTGGCATATGCAAAGAGGTCGAAAACCAGAGATATAATACCGTTATATAACATACTCTACTGCGCAAGCGACCGTTACATGAATATCCTAGGACCGAGGTGAGACAAAAGTATTAAACCCACACGATAGTACACGGACAATGAATGCAATGATTAAATTGGACAAGACATTTGGAGTGAAAGGGATTAACTCCAGAGAGCGTAATCTCGGCATTAACACGCTGGTCATCCGATTACCACCTTTGCGGTGCAGGACCTCGTTTGCAGTTTAAAAAAGATGGAAACGGTTGAAGGTAGGTGACATAAAATATGGTATACATGTAACTGCTAATAACTTGCATATATCACTAAAAAATTTTCAATCTGGCGATTTATGGAATGTTATTGCATTCTTGTACATAGTGTCGGTGTGTTTTATGAAGTAATTGAGCTCTGTTATTGAAAATACATTATCGTTCATCCCCATTCTTTCGGAAATTTTCGACAAAATTTGTTCTTTCTGTGAATATCAAGGACATAGGTCAAACCTTCACTCGATTGTTGCTTCAGACTTTTGTTTTTGAGTTTAGGTCAGCTTCAGCATTCATAAAAAGTCCTGCATTCGCCTTATTTGGCAGCTTCGACGATAGGTGTTGAACTTTTAGAATACCTGGTTTGCAGTGTTGTCTAAACCTCAAAAGGTGATAACTTCATACAGCATATAAGGTATTCATAAAAATCATGTTTTCACAAAAAGCTCACAAACGTAACTTACACATTTGGCTAAAATAAGACAATTCTCTATACAGATGCTGCTCCAAGGACTCACAATATCATATTTTAAATATAATTCACAGTTCAAACCCAACAACTGGAATTTTCATCTCCGAATTTCCACTTTAAAATTCTTCAAAATAATTGTTTTTTATTTCTCTCAGGAAAATATTTCTTGGATGAAATTATTGGTGATTAATACCTACCCTGAAAGAGTTTGCAACACAAGGAAGCTTGTTGAAATGCGTGTACTTACCAATTATCCAACTTGTATGCATAACAATCTGCTGTTTTTTAAACTGCAAACGAGGTACTGCACCGCAAAGGTGGTAATCGGATAAACAGCGTGATTAATTGTGAAATAGATCAGACCAAACAAACTACTGCATGTTGATGTTACAGAATGTCAGAATGATAATCAGTCATCATATATCAATTTATTAACACCGCCCCTCTCAACATCATATATCAATTTATTAACAGCCGCCCCTCTCAACATCATATATCAATTTATTAACACCCGCCCCTCTCAACATCATATATCAATTTATTAACACTGCCCCCCTCAACATCATAAATCAATTTATTAACACTTGCCCCCCTCAACATCATATATCAATTTATTAATACCCCCCCCCCCCCATCTCAACATCATACATCAATTTATTAACACCCGCCCCTCTCAACATCATATATCAATTTATTAACACCCGCCCCTCTCAACATCATATATCAATTTATTAACACTTTCCCCCCTCAACATCATATATCAATTTATTAATACCCGCCCCTCTCAACATCATAAATCAATTTATTAACACTTGCCCCCCTCAACATCATATATCAATTTATTAATACCCACCCCCCCCCCCCTCTCAACATCATACATCAATTTATTAACACCCGCCCCTCTCAACATCATATATCAATTTATTAACACCCGCCCCTCTCAACATCATATATCAATTTATTAACACTTGCCCCCCTCAACATCATATATCAATTTATTAATACCCCCCCCCCCCCCCCTCTCAACATCATACATCAATTTATTAACACCCGCCCCTCTCAACATCATATATCAATTTATTAACACCCCCGCCCCTCTCAACATCATATATCAATTTATTAACACTTTCCCCCCTCAACATCATATATCAATTTATTAATACCCGCCCCTCTCAACATCATATATCAATTTATTAACACCCCGCCCCTCTCAACATCATATATCAATTTATTAACACCCGCCCCCTCTCAACATCATATATCAATTTATTAACACCGCCCCCTCTCAACATCATATATCAATTTATTAATACCCGCCCCCTCTCAACATCATATATCAATTTATTAACACCCGCCCCTCTCAACATCATATATCAATTTATTAACACCCGCCCCTCTCAACATCATATATCAATTTATTAACACTGCCCCCCTCAACATCATATATCAATTTATTATCCCCCGCCCCTCTCAACATCATATATCAATTTATTAACACTCCGCCCCTCTCAATTTATTAACACCCCGCCCCTCTCAACATCATATATCAATTTATTAACACCCCGCCCCTCTCAACATCATATATCAATTTATTAACACCGGCCCCTCTCAATAACACTCCCCGACGTGTACTATCCGATATCTATGACACTATAAACATGTGAATATACGAGAGTGTAAACAAGGTGTATTCAATTGAGTACAAACATAAATAGAAACCTGGATCTAGAAATGGAAGTAGGTATGATCAAAAGGCTCGACACGGACCGCCCCAAAATAATTCATAATTTCTACGGTCCACAACATACAATAATGTGTCTGCCTAATAATTCATATTCATTGTTATGCACGTGAGCATTAAAATCCTGCATGTAATCACCAGAATACCAGTTAACTGGCTAGGCAGCCTCCGAGGTACCCAAAGGCTAGCAATTTATCTATGATGAATTATGTGCTCGTATATGACATATGGACAAATAACCAGAGGAAACAAACCAACTAAAAAGTGGATGTGCCCATAAGGTCGCCACAGAACATGACCCAGCTGCCAATCGTGAAGCCATGAAAAGCATGTATGTATTTAAACTCATACGAGGCTTGCGGGAAGAAAACTACGTCTTGCCTGGTAATCACCTCTAAATACATTGGCGGTGTGGGGGGGGGGGGGGGGGGGGAGGGGATTCAAAGTCATATCGAACTTTCCTCATCCGCATTACTTAATCGTTCATGTGTTAGTCATAAAATAATATATGAACTCAATGGTTCCCTCATGTCTAACCGACTCCATTATGCCATTATGGGCGGAGAAGGACGTGACGATAAAAACTTCTCCTGATAAAGAAGGTCCTCTCGTGGAAGAAGCTTCTGGGGAACGTCCCATAACAGACACTTGAGAAGACTGATTCAAGTTTTCTGTGATGACAAAGGTGCTACTAGTAGGATTCTCAATGAGACTGTTTGATCTTAAACATAATCTACTGTATTGGAGGATACGCATATCCTATCATCCATCCCCATGAGATCGGCAGAGCGTCTACTACATACGCTCAATGGTCTGGGCATGGTGACACGAACGATGGTAACTGATTGTTCCTGTGCGTCGCAAGCAGATCTATCATGGGACGATCCATCTGGTAGCAAATCTGCCCAAATACTCGCTTGTTGAGCATCCACTCCAATTGCAACAGGCAACCTTTCCAAGAGAGCGAGTCTGCTAGTATGTTCGGACGACCCGGTATATAACAGATAGAAAGATGAACATGATGATTCATGATGTACAGGAAAATCTTCGTTAGTTGGCATAACGGACATGAATGGAAGCCACCCTGGTTCCCGATGTACGCTACTACTATCGAGTTGTCTGACCAAATTTGAACATGGGCGTCCGTTATGTGAATCCAATGTTGTAGTGCTACCCATATTGACATCATCTCTTGATGTGTTATGTGTTTCTCCTGGAACCGTCGGTCCCAAAGACCCTGACACTTCAAGACTGCGGGACTTTAGGGTCGCGCCCCAGCCCATCTGACTCGCATCCGTCATAATCGAGAAAGCCAGATCTGGCTATTGCAGCAGAACTCCCCAAGTTAACCACTGAATATCTGCCCAAATCTGAACCCTTGTTTTACTAGGTACTGATTCAAGCGAAAGCGTCTTCACACTCCAGTTCTGAGTAAAGAATATCTGGAGGGGGCATGCGTGCAGACGGCCCATCAGAATGAGATACACAGCCGCTCCGCACAGCTCCAACAGTCGCATGAATTCCCTCATCATTAATGTGTCTGAGTTTAGACAAAAGCGAGCATAGCAACTGACTAATTTCGCTCTGGGTGACGGCAGACGAACCGGATTTTTGAGATTCTCAAAGTTCATTCCCAAGTGAATAGACGACTTGTACATAGCTAGATCCGACTTTTTCTCATTTACGATGAAACCGAGACATCAGGGTAATAGAAGCAGACTCTGAACATCGTTCTGAAGAATAATTCTGTTGCCGTATCCCTATAGAAGTTTGTCCAAGTAAGCCAACGTTACCGCAGACGAATGAGCTTGTAAGCATAACATTACCAAGTTCGTTATTTCAGTGAATGCTCAGGGGGCCAGATTCAGGCCAAAGCATATTGTTCTGAACTGATACACCTTCCCTTGTATGGCAAACCGCAGGTACTTTTATAATGCCGGATGTACTAGGACATGAAAGTACGCATTCTTAGATCTATGCTTGCCGCATAGTTGATCACTCAAATGCTCGCTTTTTACCGACCGAATGGTCTCCATAAACAAATTTTTGATGCCATGATAAGCTTGTTTTTCAGCTCAAGTTTATTACCGGTCGGAATGAGCCGTCTGGCTTCGGTACGGGGAACAGGGGACTGTAAACATTTTGAGAATCATGATTCCCGACGACCTGTAATTGCTTCATTTGATAAGAGAGCTTATACCTCCGGTAGGAGAAACTCTCTTATGCAAGAATTTGATGGAAGATTTGTCCAACGCGGACAACTTGTTAGTGGGTTTTTTGCTCGGAATGATAGCCGTCAGCGGTCCGAGACTATCCTTCTCACCCACTGATCTTCTGTGATAATTATCCAGTTTTTTGCAGAGCTTGATAACCTTCCACCAACTGGCCAGTAATAGAGGTCTAAACCATCACCTGTATGACCTGCGAGGCTTACAGGAGGATGAACCGCATCCTCCCCATGAAAAACCTTGTCTCGTCGGCCTAGGGGCATCTGACCTACAGTCCTGATCAGATCTATCCCCCTTTCCAGAGTCGCTATACTGACGACCTCTAAAGTAATTATAAGAGGGTTTCAATGTACCCTCATAAGAAGTTTCCTTTTGACGATTTTTATCTGAAACGCCCTCTTTTACTCTTGCCTGCTGAAGTGGGTCGTTGATACGCCGACTTCAAAAGCAGAGCACTAGACGCTTTCTTAGTAGCCTGTTCATAGACTAACGAAAGCTAGTCATCGAAAATAAAATGTCCGGAAACTGAAGCGACTCTGAGAGAGCTTTTCACCTTGTCATCTTATCAGTGATGACGACTCAAGGGCAGCATCATGTCTGATTAACTCGAGATTAGCCACTGTTGGGGCAGAGTTATACTTGGTATACATAATTGCTTCTAAGACAGGTACGAACGTCCCCAAATGTCTTTCCCTTGAGACATTGCACCATAGCTCTTGAAAGGTGATCCGCATAAGACATAATGTCCAAATTTGCTCTATTTGAAGAAATTGCCATCTCAATTGTGTCTGAGTGAATAGGGAATGATGCAGATAAGGATACCTCTAGATCCCCGGCCTGCTCATCCAAACGCAGAAGAACTCTCTGAACATCTTCCACGACCGTTTTAAAATGATCGAGTTACACAAAAACGGTATGTATACGGAAGATGAAGATAAGAAACCACCTTCTTTCTCGCACTCAAGAGGATAAATACGGTGGCGTCTATATGGCCAAATGCCTGCGCCATCTGCATAAACAAACTCAACTGGAAAGAAAGGACTACCTCCTTTGTCTGGATAAAGTCTGCGCCTAATGACGCCAGCAGTTTCTCTCTTGTTGTCACAGCATTCTGATTCGGCAGAACAAAATCAGGGAAGTATTGATGGATGAAAGCCATCGCAACCATGTACTGTTCCGAAAGGGAAGAGTAATCCGCTTCCTTATACCTTTCACCATCTGAGAGAATCAGTTGCGAATCCCGGTCAATTGCATCTGTGTGAACAGACGACTGGACCGACCCAGCACCGTCCAACAGCTCAGATTATGAGTTGAGGAAGGCTGCATCTGCACAAATCCTACAATTAAAACTAAAAGTCCTGTCACGTCTAGTGCAGAAAACATTTTTACTTAATGTACTACAGTATGTGGTGCAGAAATCATGTAAACCTAGTTAAACATGTTATAACTTCTGCACTGTGTAACACAGAATGTAGTGTGCTATTCACAAGGTCTCCAATGTATATCATTAGGAAAAGAAATGTATTGTTACTGAACTCACACATTCATTGATAACATTTCAAGTCAGGTTTGGCTGGTGAATTAGTGGTGACAAAGAAAGAAAAAATGCAGAAAAAGATTGTCGAAATGACCAGTTTTAATTTTCGCAAAAAGACCGGACAGTGAAATCAAAGTTGCTGCCAATTTAGATAATCATCTTTTAAATGATTTATTTGGTGCTAATGTTGCACATGGGCTTGAGATTTGTGTGAGATGTGTACAGTACAGACTTCAATAAAGTGGAAAACTGGCTGCACTAATAACGCACTGTTTGGGCGATATTTGCATCACATTCGTATCTGAATATCGCGATATTTTTAAAGAAATTACGCGTCATTTGGTCGTTATTTGGCCGGTCGAACACGCTAAGAGGACAAAGCCTCAAAGAACAAGTTACAAACAGTACAATGGTACACATTTTAAAACAAAACATGATTAATTATTAACAGTAATCATTTCAGTCAAAGAAAGCACAAAGAATTAGTGAAGTCATATCAGTGCTAAACAGTAAACAGAAATAAATACTCAAATAATTGTTAACAACGATCATTTCAATGTAATTACAAAACAAACAAGTACACAAAGACATGTTTTAACAAGAGGCCCCAGGGGGCCTGAGGGCACTCACCTGACATGATAGTCTAAATATCAAACCATGGACTTGACTTGAATAAGCTGCATATGCCCCTCCTAAGAAAAGCATATACCAACTAGATGAAGCGATTGTTCCCACACAATACACAGGATTTTCCTTTTATTTTCAGTTCCAGCACTTTTTCGTCCCAAAATTGAGAAATAAATGCATAAAAAACAGATTTTTTTTTTATTTTTGTTCGGAAAGTCCCAAACAAAATATTTTCAAACCAAAATTTTTTTTCTTCTTAAAATTAACCAAAGCGCATAAAAAAACAAAAAAGTAATTTCTGGATTTGGGTCCAAAATTTCTAAGTCCCACCCAGACTCCAAATTTTCAGTGTAAAAAGAAAAAAAAATTTGTCTTAAAATTTACCAAAATGCATACCCCCCCCCCCCCCCCCCCCCCCACACTCCAAAAAAAAAAAATTCTAAGCCCGGACCCCCAAATTTTCACTGTAACCAAAAATGAAAGAGTCAATGACTCTGTAGCTCAACTTGGATATGACAGGAATTAGTACTTGCTGTGACCAAGACAACTGAATAATGAATATGACAGGAATTAGTATTTGTTTTGGCCCAGTCAACAATAATAAAAGAATTACAAGGTGACTGTAATGGACTACAGATTAAGACCAATCATTGTAGATTATTATTTTTGTGTGGAAATTTTCAGTCCCAAACAAAATATTTTCAGACTAAAATTTTTTCTTCTTCTTCTTAAAATTGACCAAAATGCATCAAAACACAAAAAACTAATTTCCGGATTTTGGTCCAAAATTTTCGAAGTCCCACCCGGACCCCAAATTTTCAGTGTAAAAAAAATTTTTTTTTTTTTGTCTTAAAATTGACCAAAACGCATAAAAAACCAAAAAACTAATTTCCGGATTTTGGTCCAAAATTTTCTAAGTCCCACCCGGACCCCTAATTTGCATAATTTATTCACGAGAAAAACTCTGTATTATATGTAATGTATCCCATGGTACTAAACATTCGTACAAAAATTTATTCAAATCAGATCTTTCATTTGGAAGTTCTGCGCAAAAATCTGATTGCACTTAATTTTGAACAAAATGGCTGCTAGCGGCCATCTTGAATTTCAGACTGGACCCAAAAACACTCCTTCTCGTCCCACAGTGATAACAAATGTACCCAAGAAGTTTCGTGAAGATCGGTTCATAAATACGGCCTCTAGCCCGAGCCGTATTGGGATTTGCACTCACAGTGCTGAAAATAACACTAAATAAATCAAAGTTAGCCTAATTTGCATAATTTACGCACAAGAAAAAAACCTGTAATATATGTAATGTATCCCATGGTACTAAACATTCATACAAAAAATTATCCAAATCAGAGCTTTCATATGGAAGTTCTGTACAAAAAACAGATTTCGGCATCGTCGGTACAAAATGGCTGCTGGCAGCCATCTGGAATTTGGGACTGCACCCAAAAACACTCGTTCTCATCCCACGGTCATAACAAAGGTACCCAAGAAGTTTTGTAAAGATTGGTTCATAAATACGGCCTCTAGCCCGAGCCATAGCAGCTTGGCACTTACAGCTCTGAAAGTAACACTAAATAAATCAAAGTTAGTCTAATTTGCATAATTTACGCACGAGAAAAAAACCCGTATTATATGTGATGTATCCCATTGTACTATACATTTATACAAAACTTTATTCAAATCAGAACTTTCATACAGAAGTTCTGTACAAAAAACTGATTTTTGCATCATCGGTACAAAATGGCCACTGGCAGCCATCTTGAATTTCGGACCACACCCAAAAACACTCGTTCCCGTCCCAGGGTCATAACAAAGGTACCCAAGAAGTTTCGTAAAGATTGGTTCATAAATACGGCCTCTAGCCCGAGCCATAGCAGCTTGGCACTTACAGCTCTGAAAGTAACACTAAATAAATCAAAGTCAGTCTAATTTGCATAATTTACGCACGAGAAAAAAACCCGTATTATATGTGATGTATCCCATGGTACTAAACATTTATACAAAACTTTATTCAAATCAGAACTTTCATACAGAAGTTCTGTACAAAAAACTGATTTTTGCATCATCCGTAACAAAATGGCCGCTGGCAGCCATCTTGAATTTCGGACCACACCTAAAAACACTCGTTCCCGTCCCAGGGTCATAACAAAGGTACACAAGAAGTTTCGTAAAGATCGGTTCATAAATACGACCTCTAGCCCGAGCCATAGCCAATTGTTGACGTACGGACAGACGGACAGACGGACAGATGGACGGACGGACGGACGGACGGACAGACGGACGACGGGCCATGACAATAGCTCAAATTTGACTTCGTCAAAGTTGAGCTAAAAATTAAAAATTGTATTAAAATTGACCAAAACACATAAAAAATAAAAACAAAAATTTCTGGATTTTGGTCCAAAATTTCTAAGTCCCACCCGAACCCCAAATTTTCAGTGACTAGATAAATATGCTTGGTACAGGTGACTTTCACACTTACATTGACCCTTACACAGAAGTAGTCAGTAATCTGCTTGAAAATACTGAACAAAATATTGAACAACCCGCCCTATACAACTAAATTGCTGGCTTTTGGGTGAACCTCTAAAAAACTTTATAGTGGTCTTCTCAAATATATCTTTGTAAAGAAGATGGATTGAGATGATCAACAATATTATTACATAAGCATCCCAAACTCAGGTCTACTGTTTTCAAAATTTTGTGTAACCCATTTATCATTCACCTGGTCTGAGGTTTGGAAACTTATTGTTTGTTCCTCTGTACTTATTTCGGGTAAACTGTTTGTTAGCTTACATGTAAATATGTATGTTTTGCAACGATGCTCATATACATGTATGAACTGTTGTATCATAACCAAGTTATTCAAGCTCCTGTGGACAATATCCTGATGAAGAGAGATGTATCTTAGGAACAATAATAAGGCTGTGTTACAGTAATTCAGATACAAATTAGATGCAATTATAGCCTAATCTTTGGCATGGTCTGGCATGCTGCAAAAGAGTATGGAATCCACAATCACTGTGGCAGAGATATGAATTATTGCCATTTCCTGATTTTGTACCTATGTTACATCTTAACTCTTTACCCAACGAATCTGCCGCATCTGCCCGTGTAATATGCAAATTCAGCGGTTGAAAAAATATTATTTTTTAAAACAATTTCAACAAAACCATATCATGTGAACCCTCATTGGAACGAGCTCATCGAGCTCGTTCTAACGTGGGGTCACATGATATGGTTTTGTTGAAAGTTTTTGTAAAATTTTAAAAAATGATATTTAAAATAATAAATTTTGATATCGTGTGCGATGGGTAAAGGCGATCAACAGTTTTAAATGATGTTGAGCATCAACCAATCATCAGCATACACATGTACATGTAGAGGTTTACATCTGCCTGAAGCAGGGACCAGCCATGAGAGCGACTATGGCGATTATGTCACTCTTCTAAGTCCAAAGTCGCCTAGAAAAATAATCAGGGTAATTACAAGTCACCCTCTAAAATTGGTCAAATTGAGGAAAGGCTGAATTGAGTGATCGAAGGTTTACATGAAAAACATTATTTTCAAGAATCAAATGTGCTTGAGTGTGATAAATGAGCATTTTGATTTGTCAAATAAGCAACCATTTATTTGAGATCACAATAGAATCAACGGTCAATTGTTGCTTTTTGCGGATTGTTTATTTCTATTTTGTTCTGTTTCAATCGGAGGCTTCAAGTGTCGAAGCGAAAATAGGTGACTTACACGACTCAACAAAACAACCCAGTTTGAAAGCAGGTTACATCGCTTAGGACGCCGAAAATTCTCTGCTGAAAATGTATACACAACAGACATATTTTCTAACACTGTATTTTTATTTCGTTTTACTGATGACTCTTAACTGTTGGACTGTCTATTCCCCCCCAAAAAACAAATGGAATTGAAGCAAATGAAAAAAAGCTGTAGCAATGACAAGAAAAGCTTTGTACAGGGAACTAATGTGCATATGAAGGATCTTGAAAAAGTACCTTCCAAGCAAACATCTTACAACTAGTTCTATTCACATTTTCAGACTTGGGAAATTATTAGCTTAGTAGATTTTGGTGAAAGGCAACCACAGGAGGGTGCTGGGGGGGGACTTGCTCGAAGAAGAGGGGAGGGGTCATGAAGAAGAGGGTAGCAATGGGGGGTTTCAATCAATAATTACTTTGTGATTTTTTAATCTGGCACAGAATGCATCACAAACAACTGGACCTGGATTAAATAGACATTAATGAAGGTCCATGAGCTGAAAATATGAAGGGGCGGCAGGGGATGGTACATAAATATTCTTAATTTTCCCCACTTGCCTATGAAGTCTCCCTATTTGACTGTCGTCTCCCTATCGTTTTTAGAGGGAGACATGATGTCTGCCTAAAATTCCCCCTGGTCCCTGGCCTAAAGTCTAGCTGCTCTGTTGGCCAAAAGTTTAGGGCACCAGTTGTGCATTATATTTTTGTTTGAGTAAGATTCAGGGATGCACAAATTGAACAATCAAGATAAGGCCACACAAAGTAGATCTTCTGTTTCTCAGGCCATTATTTGTGAAATTGCAGGTGGGCGAGCGTTTTTTTATTTTATCTTTTATTTCAGTAATTACTTCTTTGCCATCAAAAGTTCATGTTCTTGGTTCAAGTTTTAGGGCTCATAATCTACAGAATAGCATGGGTGGTGGTGTATTTCATCCCTTGAGTGCAAGAAGGCTTTGCAGTGCTAAAGCATTGCAAAGCCTTCTTGCACTCAAGGGACAAATTCATCAATTTTTTTTAACTTGGGTAAAATATCAGACATAAACCATTTAAATTTAATTTTTTTTAAGTTTAAATTGGTTATAAAAAGAGAGCATGCGGCAGCCAAAAGGACCATGCGGGATGGCCTGAGAAGCAGATTTTTTATTTTTTCAGGCCTAACCCCAATCTCTTTTGTCGGTATGTATGCACTCTCCCATAAATTGGGACAAGGCAAATCCTATTAGGCACTCTCCCATAAACTGAGACAAGGCAAATCATATTAGGCAGTCTCCCATAAATTGGGACAAGGCAAATCCTATCAGGCACTCTCCCATAAATTGGGACAAGGCAAATCCTATTAGGGACTCTCCCATAAATTGGGACAAGGCAAATCCTAATAGGCACTCTCCCATAAATTGGGACAAGGCAAATCCTATTAGGCACTCTCCCATAAATTGAGACAAGGCAAATCATATTAGGCAGTCTCCCATAAATTGGGACAAGGCAAATCCTATTAGGCACTCTCCCATAAATTGAGACAAGGCAAATCCTATTAGGCACTCTCCCATAAATTGGGACAAGGCAAATCCTAATAGGCACTCTCCCATAAATTGGGACAAGGCAAATCCTATTAGGCACTCTCCCATAAATTGGGACAAGGCAAATCCAATAAGGGGCAAGAATTGGGAAAAATCATGCTCAAACGTCATTTGGAAAGGGTCCCATAAACATTCCCTGTAGATACCTGGCCAGTGAACCTTTTCAAAACCAATCTAAAATTAACTAGCCTGTTATTAAGAACTGCATCAAATAATTTTCATATACAGCTAATTATAGAATTATATCTGTAATTATTATGCCAGTAATTGTTATTGACCAATTAGCTTCAATATCTAGTGACCATATATGAGACTGTGTATCATGGAGCTGACCGTATATCGAGCTTAAATATATGGTCAGTTCCAACATTTTGTTTTTGACATCCAACGCTCACTTTGATGTTTTTCCTAATTTTGCGAGTTCAACGAACAACAAATAATTTCAGGTGTGTGTCTGTTAAGCAACGTACAACTATTATACGTTTCTTCCAGTTTTTGAGAAATTTTAATAAACAAATACAATAAATAAACCACTAAAATGACATGTATAGAAGCCAACTGGTACTGTCTGAGACAAACTCAAGCGAGAATCCTTACCTGAATAATCTGCCCTTCTCAGTCCATGCAAATATTTTCAAGTTACTCCCCCTGGACTGTAAATGTTATTGCCTGTTTTGTTTTGATTTGAATGATTGAACTTGAAGTTTGATCGATATCGAACATACAGTTAAAACTAGAAGTCCTGTCATGAAATGCGCACAAATAGCACGTCGATTTGCGCGTTAATGTACGCGTTTAACGGTTATGACCACAGTAAGGCTATCAAATTCTGTTCACATGGCCTGTGTACGAGCAATGTTTCAGCCAATGGACCTCCGGGTTACATTGGCAGAAACATTGCCTGTGTTTGCTCTTAGTAACCAGGAGAATCTGCCATGCTTTGGATGCCATTCGATATGGCAATTGCGCGCAAGCCTAGAAAAGCGCACAGTTCGTGACAGGACTTCTGGTTTTAACTGTAGCCCCCTGAAAGCCCCATAACTAATATTGAACATTACCTCTTTTATAGATAGGTTTCATTATGGTTGAACCCATACGCCTGAAACATTTTCTTTTAAAGAAAATGTTTCACTCAATTCTGAATTTTCCAAAATTCAGAATTGAGTAAAACATTTTCTTTAAAAGAGATTTTATAATAGAAACACTACATTTGAGCATCTCCTTCGATATAGAATCAAAACCACTGCTCTTGTTGTTTGACAATTTATTTATAGATTTCTGAATTTCATCCTCTTGTATTTCAAAGAATAATTCATGGGTAGTTCCTCATACAATTGGGTTATGAACGGAAAAAAGCCCTGATGGAGAAGAGCCCTGGTGGAGAAAAGCCCTAAGGAGAAAAACCCTGAAATTGCATCTGAGGAGGAAAGCCCTGGTCCATTTTTGCATGGAGTGGAGAAAAGCCCTGATTCAATTTTTTTTCATATTTTTTTCTGTTATTTTTTTATTCATTATTTTTTATATGAAATCACATGTTTTATTCTCTTTTTTGTTTTGTTTTTTTTTTTATTTACTGTTTTTTGTACAGTAATCACCTTTTATGTCTAATTTTTTCATTCTTTGTAATAATAATAATAATAACTCTTTGGCCAGCCGCTGATTTGTCGCGGTCCTCATAAGAGAAGGCCATCATTCCCCCTGCACCCCATCCCCTCTTCCCCTCCTCTCCTCCCAGCATTCAGATATAAACTGCTTAATAGTGTCCCTCACTTCCTCTTTTTCAATTTCTTCAATAAGCATTCCTACCCTCTCCCTCGTGTCCCCCTTCAGCCATCTATCCTTTGTTTCTTCACCCCACTTCTGCATTATTCTTCCAGTAAATTTTATTCTATGAGGTATATACTGTGGGCATTCCAAGAGAAAATGTTCCAGGGTCTCCACTACTCCAGAGTGGCACATTTGGCATCCCTTTTCCCCATCTCTCCCAATTTTTCCCCGAAGCTCCAGTGATCTTGATCTCAGTTTGAACAGCAGTGACCCTCCAAAGGTGCCATCTAGGTACTTCTCAAAAGCTGGCTTTTCTTTATATTGTAACCCCTGCAGTGATCTTTTCACGCTAACCCCTGCTCGCCAGTTTCGATTGCAATCTTCCATGACTCTCTCTTTGACAAACCTTTTGCCTTCTTTCATTCCTACTTCTATGTTTGTGACCTCTATAGAGTAATTGTCCATTAGTTCCCTCACATGTTTTGACCACCCCGTTTCTATATTAGAATTCCAAATGGTATCGAGCATCAATTTGCACCACCGGTTGTCAGGCAGGTTTCTCAAGTAGTTAAAGTAACACAGTTTTCCCAAATCTACCCTGTCCTTGATTTTCATCCACCCAAGCTCCCCCCTTACTGCTTCCAAAGCTGCAGCATTACTCGACCCTGTTATCCATCTGCCGGCATCATTCTGAGTACTTTCCAACTTCTTAATAATGGTTTGGTTTAATGGAATCATGTCCGTGCCATGCGTTATACTTGGTAAACCCACCCTCTCCCACAGTGTTTTCCCCACAAAGATCTTGTTGAAATTATTTTTCCCTAAAAGTTTTAGTTGGTTCAGAATTCTTTTCCCCTTCAGAATCAGTTTGGCTGAGTAATTTCTGTACACCCCTCTTCCCGTTATATTTATGCTTACCCCTAGATACTCATACTCTCCCGTTTCTCCTACAGTGATTTGTTTGCTTTCCCCTTCGGGGATTGAGAACTCCCCCACTCTCCATCTCTTCGTCATATCTACCTTGCGTCCAACGGGTATTACCTTGCTTTTATTTTCATTTAGTTCGAGCCGCCAAGTGTTCCCATATCTACCAATAATTTCCAGCAATTTCTCTAGCCCCTGTTCAGTTCTAGACATTAACACCATGTCGTCCGCAAAGAATAAGCCTGGTTCCAGCAATTTCTCTAGCCCCTGTTCAGTTCTAGACATTAACACCATGTCGTCCGCAAAGAATAAGCCTGGTATCTTTTATGTCTCCAACATTTACCCCCTCCGCACTCTGAATTAGTTCGTCCCCTAAATCTTTAACATACAATGCAAACAAAATCGGTGAAAAGATACACCCCCTGCTTGAGGCCTATATCCATAGGGACTCGTTTTTGTAGTGATACTCCCTAGACT
>CM062296.1:863586192-863687499 GCA_031216915.1 Pictodentalium vernedei | reverse complement strand
CTTCACGTAGACTGGAAGCTATTTATTTTCCATGAAATATTATGCCACCCAAATCATGCATATGGAAACATTTGAAGAAATTAGAAGATGCCGGGAAGGTAGAATGTGTCTACGGGGTACTGTCGCATGAAAATGTCAATTAAAGGCTGTGACTCCATTGAGCGTATGCACGTATACCAGTTGTAAAATGCAACAATTCTTATTTGTTCGATTTTATTTCCATGTTTTGTTGAATAAAACTTTGATATTTCCATAATGCGACATTCGAAGTACCTGTTTTGTCAGGGATGTTGCAAAAAAATGCCAGGATACAAGATCCGGGTGGGTGGGTCCGAGCCCCAAAGTGCAGTTTTTGCCGGTATCATTTTACAGACAAGTAATTACAACCAAAGTGAATTTAAATGCTTAGATTCATAACTTAGAACAGAATAGAGCATTGATAATGTGTTGGGGGTTCCATGTTAGAATTTTTTGCCCATGTTTTATACTTCATTAGGGGGTGGGTTCCTGTTCTGGGTCTGGCAAAAATTGCAAAACAAAAAAGTGATTCCCAGCTATTTGGTCATGATTTTTCACTCCTTTATATTTCTACTAAGGCAGTCTGCCTCTTATTAGTGCTTTGTAGCTCCTATTATTTGATTCTTCTGTAAGCCTCAGGGCACCTCATGCCATTGGTTTAGTGTGCTTCCATGTATGGAATAATTGGAAAGATTGATAGAATAAAAATCTTGATTGTGGAAAACTTGTATAATTTCAAGGTAAACATGATTCCAGTGACACTAACATAAAACAAGAGGCCCCAGGGGGCCTGAGGGCGCTCACCTGACATGGTAGCCTAAATATCAACCCAGAGAATTGATTTCAACAAGTTGCATCTGCTCCTCCTAAGAAAAGCCTCCTACCAAATATCCAAAGATTCTGACCAGTGGATCTAAAAAAAGGATTTTTAAAGAATATTCCTCATATTGAACTAAGTTATAATTCGGGCTCTCACAGGGAGCCCATATAGGAACCCAGGGACATGGCTTTAACAAACCTGAATCTCACCCCCCTAAGGATGCTGCACACCAAATATCAAAACATTCCGACTGCTGGATCTGAAGAAGACGATTTTTAAAAAAATTCCTCATTCTGAACTACATGCAAGTTTCAATTCAAGCTCCCACAATGAGCCCAAATATGGACCTAGGGACATGGCTTCAACAAACTTGAATCTTACCCCCTAAGGATGCTGCATAAAAAATATCAAAAACATTCATCTGCTGGATCTGAAGAAGATTTTTAAAGAAAATTCCTCATTTTGAACTAAGTTGTCATTTGGGCTCCCATAGTGAGCCCAAATGTGAACCAAGACTTGGCTTGAACAAACTTGAATCTCAGCCCCCTAAGATTGCTGCATGCCAAATATCAAATCATTCCGACTGCTGAATCTGAAGAAGAAGATTTTAAAGAAACATTCCTCATATTGACTAAGTTATAATTCGCGGCTCCCACAGGGAGCCCAAATATGGACCCAGGGACTTGGCTTGAACAAACTTAAATCTCACCTCCCTAAGGATGCTGCATACCAAATAGTAAAACATTCCGACTGCTGGATCTGAAGAAGATTTTTAAAGAAAATTCCTCATTTTGAACTAAGTTACAATTCGAGCTCCCACAGTGAGCCCAAACATGGACCTAGGGACATGACTTGAACAAACTTGAATCTTGCCTCCTAAGGATGCTGCATAAAAAATATCAAAAGCATTCATCTGCTGGATCTGAAGAAGATTTTTAAAGAAAATTCCTCATTTCGAACTAAGTTGTCATTTGGGCTCCCATAGTGAGCCCAAATGTGAACCAAGAGACTTGGCTTGAACAAACTTGAATCTCAGCCCCCTAAGATTGCTGCATGCCAAATATCAAATCATTCCGACTGCTGAATCTGAAGAAGAAGATTTTTAAAGAAACATTCCTCATATTGACTAAGTTATAATTCGGGCTCCCGCAGGGAGCCCAAATATGGACCCAGGGACTTGGCTTGAACAAACTTAAATCTCACCTCCCTAAGGATGCTGCATACCAAATAGTAAAACATTCCGACTGCTGGATCTGAAGAAGAAGATTTTTAAAGAAAATTCCTCATTTTGAACTAAGTTACAATTCAAGCTCTCACAGTGAGCCCAAATATGGACCTAGGGACATGGCTTGAACAAACTTGAATCTCACCCCCTAAGGATGCTGCATACCAAATATCAAAACATTCCGAGTGCTGGATCTGAAGAAGATTTTTAAAGAAAATTCCTCATTTTGAACTAAGTTACCATTCGGTCTCCCACAGTGAGCCCAAATATGAACCCAGGGTCTTGGCTTGAACAAAATCGAATCTCACCCTCCCCCCTTAGCATGGTGCATACCCAATATCAAAAGATTCTGCCTGCTGGATCTTGAGAAGAAGATTTTCAAAGAAATTTGACTGAAATGCACTAAGCTCAAATTTGGGCACCTATACTAAGCCCAAATATGAACCCAGGGGGCCGATTTGAACAAACCTGAATCAGATCCACCCCACAATGTTGCACACCAAATATCAAAAGATTCTGTCTGCTGGATCTGGAAAAGATGATTTTCAAAGAAATTTGCCTCAAATGCACTAAGTTCAAATTCGGGCTTCTATAGTGAGCCCAAATATGAATCCAGGGGGCAGATTTGAACAAACCTGAATCAGATCCACCACACAATGTTGCATACCAAATATCAAAAGATTCTGCCTGCTGGATCTGGAGAAGATGATTTTTTAAGAAATTTGCCTCAAATGCACTAAGTTTGAATTTGGGCTTCTATAATGAGCCCAAATACGAATCCAGGGGGCCGATTTAAACAAACTTGAATCAGATCCACCCCACAATGTTGCATACCAAATATCAAAAGATATGCCTGCTGAATCTGGAGAAGAAGATTTTTTAAGAAATTTGCCTGAAATGCACTAAGTTCGAATTCGAGCTTCTATAGTGAGCCCAAATATGAATCCAGGGAGCCGATTTGAACAAACTTGAATCAGATCAACCCCTCAATGTTGCATACCAAATATCAAAAGATTCTGCCTGCTGGATCTGGAGAAGAAGATTTTTAAAGAAATTTGCCTCAAATGCACTAAGTTCTAAATCGGGCTCCTTTTCTGAGCCCAAATATGAAGCCAGGGGCCCAATTTGCACAAACTTGAATCAGATCCACCCTTCAATGTTGCATACCAAATATCAAAACATTCTGCCTGCTGGATCTGGAGAACAAGATTTTTTAATGTTTTTCCCATTGCCTACAGTGTTAAAAAGTGCTGACTCAGCACTTTTTCAAAGTCCCGAAACTGTACCCTATGATGGCAATTTTGTTTGACCAATCCTTTCTGTTGGTACCACCAAGGAAGCTTCACACCAAATAAAAATTCTCACTGCCGTTCAGTTTTGGAGATATGGGCATTTTAATTTTTTTCTATTTTTAGCTCCTGCGGTTCCCACGGGGCTGCGTGAAAAAATTTTTGGGCATAAATTAGGTACTTATGACCCAATAAGCCCTCACATAAAATTTGGTTCAAATCGGCCTCTCGGTTCAGAAAACTTAAATTTGGGGTGGGGCCAAAATTCTTGCCCCTTCCATAAAGTCGCCAAATATTGCCCCTCAAACTTTTCTTGAACAAACTTGAGTCTACACCTCAAAAGGAAGCTGCATACCAAATATCAAGCCTCTGCTACTGCTGGTTCATGAGAAGAATATTTTCAAAGATTTTGGAGCCCCCTTGGGGGCGTGGCCCCATCCAGGAGGAGGGGCAACTTCATTTGAACAAATGTGAATTGACATTAGGTAATAAACATTTACCCAACATTTGAAAAATATTGGGCCAGTGGTTTCTTCGTAGAAGTTGGTTTCGTAAAGTTTACGCCGGACAACGACGGACGGAAAGCGATTAGTAAAGCTCCCCTTGAGCTTCGCTCAGGTGGGCTAAAAATAAATAAGCGGCAATTCATCTCAGACAAGCAACCCTGGCATGGATCAAAGAACATCAGTATTAGGTCTCTCTCAGACCAGCTGTACACACATTTAACATTTAACCGAAAAGTAATGAAAGGAAAAACAACTATTTCTTGTGGACAGTTGAAGATATCCAGATGGGAACAATATATTTTGGGCAGGGCTTCTTGGTAGTGGGATTCGACTGGTGTCTGAACAGCAGAGACATGTTGTATATCGGGGTAAGGGTTGTGTTGCTTGGAACATGAATGGGTGTATATCTGCAATTCAGTTGGTGGAGGTGGGTTTCAGTGGTTACCTGGTGGTCTGATGCTGCATTTCCGTTGTGGCTTTATATGCAGAGAGGAGATCGTTTTGGGGCCATCTGGGGCTAGGGATGCATTGGATGCCCAAGAGCAGGGCAGGGATATTGGACAAGTTGGTTTGCGGCACCTTTCATGTTTGGGAAAAGTATTTATTTTTTTTTTTGATTTAGGTAATTTGAATACTTCGTTAAACAGATTTTATAAATTGGGGGTGGGTCCCCAATTGTCATCGTGGAAAAACTGTGCGGGAGGGGTGGGTGTCTAAAAAATTTGCACTCCGGGGGTGGTGGGTCCAAAAAATTGAAAATGTAAAAATTTCCACCCAGTAATTGTTTCAGTAATTATTTGCCTCACCCCACCCACTCCCCCTCCCCCCCCCCACCCTCTGGTTTTGTCAGGTTTTGTGGGCATTATCATTTTAACACGTTAACATGTTAAATTTTTTATAAGTTAACACGTTAGGACAAAAGTTAACTTGTCCCAGCCCTGGCCCAAAGTCAGTAATGGATCATCATGGTAGAAGACGCAAGAAAACAAAGCATCCTGAACAGTAAACGAACAGGACGAAAACAAGGGGGATAAACAGCATACCCATTCCACAAAACGGGAGCGCGGTGGCTCAGTAGGTAGAGGTGCAGGCTGCAAGCCGAGAGGTCCTCGGTTCGATTCCCACCTGCGGCAACCGCGTTGTGTCCTTGGGCAAGACACTTCATCTCCATTGCCCGCGTGGGGGCACGATGACGACGTGTACTAAAGCGTACTGCACGTCGATGGTGCGCATGTCTTCAACCAATCTAACCCTGCCTGTGCTGCAGTGCAGAGTTACGATGTTGGGGGGCTGGCAGCTGCTTGTCATTGCTCAGTGGTTCTCTCCTGGTACTCCGGCTTCCTCCACCCGTAAAACTGTCACGGTCATGATTAGCCATTGTGCATAAATATGTGATCTTAAACATCAATAAATAATAAATTCCACAAA
The DNA here is from genome assembly GCA_031216915.1 of Pictodentalium vernedei. Lineage (NCBI taxonomy): Eukaryota > Metazoa > Mollusca > Scaphopoda > Dentaliida > Dentaliidae > Pictodentalium > Pictodentalium vernedei. Next base: position 863,682,213 of record CM062296.1, on the reverse strand, counting down.
ACAAGTTAAACTCCCAAGAATTTTAATAAAAAAAAAATTCTCATTAAAAAGCCGAAAGAGCATGTGAGTATAACAGGTGGGTTCAGGAGAGGGGACGTAACAGTAATAAAACAACAGTGGATACATATTATAATGACAACGTTCAGAAGCATATCCCGAAAATGGGAAACAAGAATAATGTTACATAAAAATTATAAAGTTACAGCCCTGAACATCCAAAACCACTGTTAATCACTTCCAACATCCTGCTACACTGTTGAATCATGAAAACCATCATTGATTTGTATCTGGCATCTTCAAAATTGAGAATTTATCGCACAGATGTCAGTTCAAATGTTTACTGACTTGGGACAACGAAAGAATGATGCTTTGTGCCAATTTCAGTCTCTTCCTGGGTACTGCGCATGCAGTGCTAAAAGTGTGGAGGGCCAGATAGGCCTTTCAAATTTCGATATTGTATGCAAATTTGGGGGAGAGTGGGGTTCAAAATTTGTGTTTGGCCCTCAATATTATTGAGTTTGCACCAGCTAAGTCTGAGCCATTGGTTCTAGTATAAAAATACCTTTGTCTTATTCTTGCAAGGAATGGACTGCATAACCAACTATAAATTAGTATATTATATTTAATAAAAGCTCTGGTGAGCCCGAGAGAGTGGATAGTTGAGCTATACCCTGTTTGTAGCTATAATAACCTGACCGGTTTCGTTCTAGTTTGAACTCGTCAGAGGTGGCGTGGTGGTGCGGCCTTCCCCTATTTATACCGTTTGGTGTGGCGGTACCGTTTATTAGTGTGGCGGTACCGTTTATCGGTATGGCGGTACCATTTGTGCAATGTGGCAGTACCGTTTTATGGTGTGGCGGTACCGGTGCGTACAATGCGGTACCGGTGGCAGTTGGTGTGCTTTACCGGTACTGTTATTGTTTGTTCTGTGACGTAACAATGGACTGTTATTTGTAGAGTTTCATCTGGCGGTACCGTTCGGGTATGGCAGTACCGATGTTCTAATTCAGTGTTAATGGTGTCCTGGGGCGTTCATAGTTAACAACTATGCACACCAACCCAGATGACCCGAAAAATTCGGATAGAAGACATACTGCTGAAATCACTTGGATCTTCCAACTTAAAACGCTCATACCGTTCGGCCTGAACAGAAAGGACTTTTAGTCTATTATTCTCAACTATAAATTAGGATGCCAACATTTCAAAAGGGCTGCCATTTTTGTTGGGCTTGTTTACCTTTTATGAAGTTCACCAAGGGTCAAATCCATACACAGTTCCGAAGAACAAGTATGGAGTCATCATGAGAGAGTGCATCAAAGACATTCTAGGTCAACTTGTATACAGTACGTTGAGATTGTAACTAAATCACCCACAGAGTGGAGTTATCATACAAACTAGAACTTTCAAATTTTATACAGTTAAAACTAGAAGTCTTGTCATGAAATGCACACAAATTGCACGTCGATTTGCGCGTTAGTCTACGCGTTATGACGATGGTAAGGCTATCAAATTCTGCACATACGGCCTGTGCACAAGCAAAGTTTCAGCCAATGGACCCCCGGGTCAAGGATAACCTGCCATGCTTTTGGTATCATTCGATATGGCAATTGCACGCAATTCCTACGCGCAATTAAGCCTAGATAAGCGCACAGTTCGTGACAGGACTTCTAGTTTTAACTGTACGTACAGTTAAAACTAGAAGTCCTGTCACGAATAGTGTGCTTATCTAGGCTTAATTGTGCGTTGGAATTGCGCGCAATTGCCATATCGAATGGCATCCAAAGCACGGCAGGTTCTCTTGGTTACTCATAGCAAACACATGCAATGTTTCTGCCAATGGACCTCCGGGTAACCCGGAGGTCCATTGGCTGAAACATTGCTTGTGCACAGGCCATATGTACAGAATTTGATAGCTTTACTTGGGCCATAACGCGTACATTAACGCGCATATCAATGTGCTATTTGTGCGCATTTAATGACAGAACTTTTAGTTTTAACTGTACATGTATGGACAAAAAACACAATCAATGTTTCAGCCAATGAACCTCCGGGTTTAACCCGGAGATCCATAAGTTGAAACTTCGATTGTGCTTGTTATGCTTTGCAACAAATTTGCAATTATTGCGTGGGTGGAATCTCCACCCTGTGGGTGATTTAGTGATAGTACACTCTTCATGTGCTGTATAACGGTAATTCTTAAAACATTTTACCTACAAAATCACATTTTTTTTTGCTACCATCGATTTGGAGTTAAAGAGAGATATAAATCATACCGATTTATTTTATAATATGATGACAGTGTTTGTGCTTGGATCTATCTGAAAGAGTTGCGATGAAATTCAAATTTTCGTACATTTTATTTACTTTTTCACAATTTTCATTCCAAAATTACACATTTTCTTGAGATCAGTAATTGGGATTTCAAGTACAGTATTGTACACGGTTATTTTGATTTAAGAACCACGGAAATGATTCTAGTTTGAATTCTTTTAGTATTGTACACGGTTATTTTGATTTAAGAACCACGGAAATGATTCTTGTTTGAATTCTTTTAATGAGTATTGAGCAAATTCCATTTTTTGCTGATTTTATTGACTTTTTCAATGTTTTCACCCACAAAATAACCATTTTCCTGTGACGAGATTAATGGGGATATTTCATGTGTTATTTTGCATACTAATTCCTGCGCCCAAACAATACAAACATTTGTATAGCAATTTCTTGGCTGTTGGAGTATAATTTGACTATTTTTATTTCATCACTTTAGGTTAAGAAATAAGTCATCAAAAACATAGTTTCACGAGGTGGGATTTTTGTGGATTTTTAGTATGTTGTTATTTAGACGACTGCACCTAAAAAGAAATCAGGGACACTTGTCTTTTTCAAATTTTCAGGATGCCATAGAATTAAGAAAGGATGCTGGTTTTATATACTTGGTTAACTAGCATTCCCTTTTTGTGGTCTGTTGGTGCCCGAGTGGTGTGTGAGGTTCAGTATAGTTTCACTAGGCAGTTGGTGCTGAAGGAAACTCTCTTGGCATGGCTTCGAACCACTGCCATGCCAATGTAAAAGTGTATTATTATCATATAAAGCATGTATGCCAGAGGAAATGTGCATACCCCCACCCCAACCCCCACCAAAAGAAAAAAAAACCCAAACAAACAAAAAAAGAACAAAACTCACAAGAAAGAATTGACTAAACACTATATTAGTGTGCCACAGGTCTGTTTCCAATGACGGGTAAGATTCCAATTATGGAACAACCTAAGGCAGGGACAACTGGCATCATTAACTGATCACCACACAGTGTCCACTTATAAAAAAAAGAAGTCAGTATCGGTATACATGACAAAAGAAGACAATTTTAAACCAGCAAAGTCTACATGTATGACTTACAGGTCTTACATGTAAGCCCTGGTAATGGTGATGGGAATTTTGTGTACCAGTATAGGCGACAAAAGAACAAACAATTTTAAACAAGCCAAGTTTATGACTTGCACCAGTTGGCAGTTGCAGGTCCAAAGCCCTGGTAAATGGTGATGGGAATTGTGTTTCTATATTAAAAAAACAAAACACATTTAGACCTGCCAAAGTCTATGTGATGGGAATTACAGTTAAAACTAGAAGTCCTGTCATGAAATGCGCACAAATAGCACGTTGATATGCGCGGTAAAGTACGAGTTATGGCCCAAGTAAAGCTATCAAATTCTGTTCATATGGCTGCGCACAAGCAATGTTTCAGCCAATGGACCTCCGGGTAACCCGGAGGTCCATTGGCAGAAACATTGCATGTGTTTGCTATGAGTAACCAGAAGAACCTGCCGTGCTCTGGATGCCATTCGATATGGCAATTGCGCGCAATTCCAACGCGCAATTAAGCCTAGATAAGCGCACTATTCGTGACAGGACTTCTAGTTTTAACTGTATTTATTACGGTAATCTTCAGTGTATTTACACCGAGAACAGACTACTTAAAAGAAAAAACAAATGTGATTTATTGCATGAAACTACATGTACATGCAATTAGTGTTAATTAACATTCACAATCTTGTTCTCAGTGAGTAGTGAAGTAAAAGCTTTAAATTGACTTTTCTGTTTTTTTATTATACAACATACATGTAGAAATGCTAACAATTAATATTTATTTTTGCTTTTATTTATTATTTTGATTTGTTCTCGGTAAGTCGTCTCACCTGATTATAGCTAAACTTTTTAGCTTTGTTTGCAGTTGATATTTACAATAAGATATTTACAATGTATTGCTGCAAACAAAGCTCAATGAACGAAGCAATTTTTTGGTAAACATGAAGAATAGCGGACCTAACAAATTATACAAAAATTACCAATTTATTATCTTTCTGACGGAAATTGGTGTTGGATTCACTTGTTTCATTTTTAAGATAAGTTATTATGTAATAAATAGCAGCGGGATCAGGACAACTCGGACCAAGACAACTCAAACCACTTTTGAAGACAATTCGGACCACTTTTGAAGACAACTTGGACCAACTTTAAAGACAACTTGGACCAACTTTGAAGACAAGTTGGCCCAACTGTTTCAAGACAACTCGGACCAACTTTCAAGACAAGTCGGCCCAACTTTCAAGACAACTCAGTCCACTTTTGAAGACAACCCGGACCAACTTTCAAGACAAGTTGTAACAACTATAAGACAGGTTGGACTAACTGTGTAGAAAAGAATGATGTCAATACCTATCTTTCTCTCTACCTATAACTTTTCTAATTGAACATTCTCAAATTTTCTTCCAACACTCTTATCAAGAAGACGCATGGAAATGGTAGGCAAAGCGTAGGAGAAATTGGTGCAACCTACCTTTCTGCAACATATACAAGAAACCACCAAACACTGGGCAAGGATTGAAACAAGCTTGTCTGGCTGGGGACGAGTGTACATTTTATATAAATAAACAGTTGTATAAAGATTTAACAGCCCTTTTAAGGGCTTTTGGTGTGTGTGCCTCAGTTTTTAATAAATCGTTTAAACCGTGATTGGTTGTTCTGTGACTTTCCCCACCAACCCCCAAATCTTCGTTTGTCCACTATTTACATGTAGGTCCTAATTATTCACCGAGTCAGTTCAAGTTGCCTAGAATGTTGGTCTGACGTGTCTTGAAACTTGGGTCGACTTCTTCAAAAGTTGGTCCGAGTTGTCTTCAAATGTGGTCAGAGTTGTCCTGAAAGTTGGGCCGATTTGTCTTCAAAGTTGGTCCGAGTTGTCTTCAAAGTTGGTCCGAGTTGTCTTTAAAGTTGGTCCGAGTTGTCCGTAATTCATAGCACCGCGCTCAACGGCAGGGATCGACCTGGGCATGCGCCAGTGCGTATTTGGTTCTGAACATCAGGACCTGGCTCTTAAATCTAAGAAATAGGCTTCTCAGTTGCCGCATAACTTCTCAGATCATATTTTGATATTCTTTCGATGGATAATCGAGAGAGACACTCTTACATGTATTATATATATGATTATCATTTATCATTGTTGTAGAGTGCTCAAGTTAATACTTCAAGTCTTAATTACCAAGCATTAATCTTCACTGTGGTTTCTGATCAAGTCTTGGCTGCCTAAATAGGCAGCCAAGACTTGATCAGAAACCACAGTGAAGATTAATGTTTGCTATAGCGTACTAAATGAAAATGATGAGAGCTATTACATACTTGCAGTGTGTGTTACAAACAGCAGTGTGACTCCGTAAATTGAAATCTGGCGCATGAATTGAAAAAATAGGCTCCGAGGTTAGAGCATATTTTAAATAGTCCTGATCGGTCCCTGCAATGGGTTAGGGTCAGTCTAGCAAGAGTTTAGGTTAGCTAACCCAAACCCTTCTTACACTGACCCTAATCAGTCAAACACAGTGCGATTTCCTGAACTGATGTACCTAATACTGAATTCTCCACAAATGGGACGAGACGCCCACCATGATGTCACATGTTTGACAGTTTCCGATGAAAGAACGTCGCTGTTGATAAAAATGATCTGAAACTGAATGGGATAACTGTGTAAACCACGATAACGCGTATTATTACCACTTTGCAGGGCGTTTCCTACTGCATTAATGTCGATTTAACGGGCAATCATATCCTCTATTGCTCGGTAGTCACGTGATAGGAGGGCCGCTAATGGAAAACAAAATTCATTATCGACCCTCTTGTCATGTGACGTCTTTTAGAATTGAAAATTTAGAAATGAGGTGAGAACTCGCAAGGAAAAGTTGATGCTTTCGCCATGTTGCGGTCTTGTTGATCGAAAGCAACAGAAACAAATGACACGTGGCCATGTTGTCAGTTGTAGCCATTTTCCATGGCAACTGATTCGTCATCTTTATTGCGTGCATTACCTCCCTCGCTAGAAGTGGAAGACGGAATTTTTTTAAACTCTCTCATCGTCTCGATGTAATCAGTTTCTACGATGTAAAAACGTTCTTTGAGTTACGTGGTCCCAAATAAAATGTTTCTCTTTTATTAAATTTTGTGTCTTTTGATTGCTGGGATATCATTTTGGAAATGTGTAAAATTACAAATTACGTAGTGGTAATAATAGTAATAACATGATTGTTGTCGGGCATAATGGTTCGTGAGCGGCCCTGCATCCATGTTGAACAGCCCTTGGGCTTATTAACGGCCCTCGACTTCGTCTCGGGCCTTTAATAAACCCTCGGGCTGTTCAACATCGATGCAGGGCCGCTCACGAACCATAATGCCCTCCAAAATCATGTTATTGTTTAATTATAACACTGGGAAGGCATGGTGTTTCATACACACATGGTGGGGTTGCCGCAAATGTTATCGATAGCGGCTTGATTGCTGGCGTTCCAGTCCACGATTCCGTGCCTCTCTTACGGGAAGTTAGTCTTTGCAAGACTGTGACCCGGGGCCCTCCTGGCCCTCACAGTCTTTGAGAGACCCGTTCAAATCTAGCCTGACTAAAAATGAAAGAAACTGACCGCATTTGGGTCGACTCAGTTCACGCTTCATATCGAAGACACAAATCACATAATCAACATTCTACTTGTCGTACTCAGCCCAAATATAATTTATTTACGTGTCTGCATCATTTTTTAACGCAAACACAACATCAAATTCAAGAAATGTTGAAAAATATCCGTCTTCACCACGTCAAAAAACACCAATTTCAAAGATATACAAATTGTACTACACATGCGCACAGTATCTGTGCGCATGCGAAGTAGAATTTGTTTATCTTTGAAACATGATGTTATTTTACGTGTTGAAGTCGGATATTTTTCAACATTTCTTGAATTTGATGCTGTGTTTGCGTTAAAAAATGATGCAGACACGTAAATAAATTATATTTGGGCTGAGTACGACAAGTAGAATGTTGATTATGTGATTTGTGTCTTCGATATGAAGCGTGAACTGAGTCGACCCAAATGCGGTCAGTTTCTTTCATTTTTAGTCAGACTAGATTTGAACGGGTCTCTCAAAGACTGTGAGGGCCAGGAGGGCCCCGAGTCACAGTCTTACAAAGACTAACGGGAAGTAAGACTTGGTAAATAATGTCTAAATGTATTAAAAAACTCAGGATTTTTGGTACATATGTGAAGAAAAAACACTAAAGAATGTAGGGAAACCATGAAAAATTGGTAATTTTTGCATAATTTGTTGGGTCCGCTATTCTTCATGTTTTCCGATTTTTCCAATCAGTTGCACGAATTGGGAAACATGACCACATCATTCTTATTCGTGAAATATACACGTGGTATTTGACAAATATTCAACACTTCGTGTGTAGTTTACACAATATTAAAGAAACTGTATTGGTCGTTGAAATGTAAAACATTCAAAATATAAAGAAATTTACTTTTTTATTAATCCAGTCGGCACCGGAATCGTTTCGATCAATTCCGTCAGGTGTCAAGAGGTATGTTTCAGTGAGCTATTCCGGTTTACTTGGTTTCCTCTTCCATGTAAATCTAAACTGCGGTTTAGAAATCCCAATAAAACGACATGACTCAGGGTTCTAGTCGTTTCATCCCATGGTCGTTTCGTCCCAAGACGCTTCGTCCCATTTTGGGCGTTTCGTCCCATTTATTTTGGTCGTTTCGTCCCATTTAGATTTTTCACTTTGGTCGTTTCGTCCCATGTGGATTTTTCACTTTGGACGTTTCGTACCATCCGAGATTGGCTAGGTAATCTCAAATTTGGTTGATTTTTTTGTGATTATTTCTCAGTGAGACTATGCAAATATGGATATTATTGGGATCGGCTTGATCAGTTAGTTCCAATAATATCCATATACGCATGGTTTTACTGGGGAAAATGTAAGACATTTCAGGCTCATTCATTTTTGGGGCAGTTTTGACCGATTTGTTAAAGGGTTAAGTCACAACAAATGAATGAACAAATGGATGGATGAATGAATGAACATATGAATGGATGAATGAACAAATGAATGAATGAATGAATGAACAAACGAATGAATGAATGAATGAAATTACAATTTTAACGCTTCGGCAACTTAATTCTGTTAACTTATTTAATCGCAATATATCGAAATTACTTTGGAATTATTCACTGAAAATGTCGGGATGTCAACGGAAGGATCTTTGCGGTACTCTTCTCGCATCAGATAGTGCAAATGGCAATAGCGTTGTTGAACTTCCGAGTGAGCGATAATCAGTTTTGTGTGAAATCACCAGTGCTGGACGATACGTCTGTTCGCTGTGAAGGAAGAGGTGCAAATTTACTGTGTTGAATGAATGAATGAAAGGTTTTAGCGCGACGAAGGTGCGCGGGGACGATGTGGGATTTACAAATCCCTTGCGACCCGGTTAACCTTATTTTATTTCACTTGGATCACACAGGTCTAGCTTTCCTATTGCCTGAAATGGTGGCGAGCCAGAGTATAATGTTGTGCGATGGCAAATTTAATGGAAGAAGAGAAAAGAAAACCAAACAGCAACGCCGGTTTGGTAGCAGCCCCAGTATATGACTATAGCGGTTACAAAAAAGGAGTGGAGAAAGCTCCAGCAGTTTAGTTTTGAAAAACCGGGAGTCATCCATCAAGCCTTCTGGGAGATAAGAGTGTTGCAAGAAAATTTGAGAATGTTCAGTTAGAAAAGTTATAGGTAGAGATAAATATAGGTATCCGCTAGTGTGACTTATGTGATTGTTGCTTTGGATGGGGTAAGGAGTGTGTTTCTTCGGAGCCCACTCCCCACACGCAGAGTTGTGAGGCAATCCTCACAGACTCAATCCTAAAGATTCTAAACATCTCAATGAGTAGCGAGGCAATCCTCACCGACTCCACGCAGTTTAATTCTATTGAGTAATTTTAATTTACTGTGGCTTATTTTGCTTTTCTGTTAAGGGTTCGGTGTTCGTTCAGCTTCACCATTGATTCACTATCCTGGAGTGTGTGGAGGGTTTTGTTATATAGATCTTATTAAACGCATGTCAATCGCGCTTCAGTCGGGCACGTCTTTTTACCCAAATGTACCCAAATGATACCCAAATGTACCCAAATGTTACCCAAATGTACCCAAATGTAACTAAACAATAACTTTATGTTGGATACTCGCGATTGTCTGTTATTATAACGACCCAAGCAAAATTGTTTCTGACACTGTTTTTGAATTCTTTACGAGGAAATACAAACACTGCATTTTCCACGGCGACTTCAATGTCAAACACTTGTACTTTGGCTGTAACAAAACCACCCCTAACGGTGAAGCCCTCCTTGAAATCACAAAAAGCAAAACCTTCATGTGGTTATGAATGACAGCTCTGCAACTTATATCAGTAATAACCCATTATTCCTCACCCTGCGAGGACGAAGTAAGCTACAAAATTCTAAAACAAAGCCCATACTCTCTAATAGAAAAACTTAACAAACTGTTTAAGGCATGCCTCACCCATGGCTACTTTCCCAAAAGTTGGAAAAAAGCCATCGGTGTCATGATACCAAAACCGGAGAAGGACTCCTCCGATCCAGCCAGCTACCGCCCAATCAGCCTACTCAGCTGCATTGGTAAGACATTCGAACGAATCCTTACCAATCGGTTCAGGTGGCACCTTGAAGACAACGATTTTTTCAATAAATGGCAAAGAGCCTATAGAAACCGTAAAGAAGGCATCGAACATGTCTACCGACTAGTCACCCAAATGAAAACCGCTATCAACAATCAGCAAATAGGCGCGGCAGTCCTGTTAGACGTCGAAAAAGCATTTGACTCTGTTTGGCACAATTGAAAGCGCTACAAATTATCAAAAATGCGACTCCCCAAGAAATTGTTCAGATTACTATCCTCTTTCTTAAATGATCGCGAAATTAAAGTCAAAGTGGAGCAGCAGATTGAATGGCAGCTGTAGTGAGTTGTTTTATTTTTGTCTTAAAACTGAATAATATCCTTTTTTTACTAAAACGTAAGAGTAGGCTGCATTAGAATCTATAATTTGGTTACATTTGGGTATCATTTGGGTACATTTGGGTAAAAAGACGTGCCGCTTCAGCCGAGTTGCGAGGCAATCCTCACAGACTCTAACCTAAAGTTCTCAATGAGTAGCGAGACAATCCTCGCTGACTCCACGCAGTTTAGTTATATTGTATAATTTTTTGACAGACCGACTTATTCACACAATTAACAACAACAACAACAACAAAAATATAATTACAATCCTTATCAAAATTATTGAAAACAAACAAAAAATACTGGGAGTCCACATTGAGATTTAGTAACAAAAGACATAATGGTTTGTTTGATTGGCCGACAAATTCACAAAAACAAAAAAGAACCTAAAAAACAACAATTACACGTTTGTTACAGAACAAGATAAGTTTTTAAATTAGGGAAGCTAGGCCCGTTCACGTCAATCTCGGATGGGACGAAACGTCCAAAGTGAAAAATCCTCATGGGACGAAACGACCAAAGTGAAAAATCTACATGGGACGAAACGACCAAAATAAATGTGACGAAACGACCAAAATAGGACGAAACGACCATGGGACGAAACGACCTGATCCCGTTTAACAGGGGGTGGGGGTGGGGAGGGGAGGGGGGGGGCACTAAAAATTTGCAAGACATGACGTCCTATTTTTTATTCAGCTCCTTTTTACACCCACCCACCCCTACGTGCAAATTTTCTACTACCGTTCTCAGACACCCACCCCACTCTCCCATTAAAATCCAAAATAAACTTATAAACTTAGTAGGCACAGCGTCTTTAGGGGGGGTTCATAATGTTCTTAAACTGGTACCACCAATTTAAACCTCCGTGGGCTGCTGTGGGCCCCAATCTACAAATGACAAGCTGTTCATTATCAGACTTGGCCAGAGCAGGTGTACATATACGGGAACAAATTTCCATTTGAATTGTTCTGTCAGTATTCTCAGGTGATTGCTACTTTCCTCTTCTACCAATACAAATTCTATTAATAAATAAATAGCTTGGGTTGAATTTAGTGCATCAGAGAGAATTTTCCCAAAATATTGTCTGCACATTTTCTACATTTCGAACAAGACACCCACACCCAACTAACGTGTGACAATTTCCCAGATTAAGACCAATATTCTCACATATAAAGCCTCCTGATGTTGTATTTATGTTAAGAGTGTGATGTACAACATCATCCTTAAGGCTTGAAACACAAATGATGGTATATATTAGCTGATATATTGATATATTTTGAAAATTTTTTTAAAAATTGCACAAGTTGGAAATGCACATTTTTGGCGCGCTCAAGAGACCCACCCACCCCCACGTCACGTCTTGCAAATTTTTGGTGCCCCCCACCCCACCTGTGTTTAATGCGAATAATATTCCACGTAAACCACTGCTTGGTGTCGCTGGGAAACGCGAAGCATGAACGCATTGTTGGGAGGGGGATATCCAAAGCGTGGTAAACATATCCCTGCTTTCATTTTTAAACAATCTTAGAAAACCATCATTAAAAAGTTCCTCCTTTGAAACTTTCCAGTGATGGTGTAAGAAATTGCGTTTGGGATCGGGACGTTTCGGCCTCGAGACGTTTCGGCCCTGGGACGTTTCAGCCTTGAGACGTTTCGGTCTGGGACGTTTCGGTCTGGGACATTTCGGCGTGGGACATTTCAGCCTTGTAGAAAGTGGGTGGTGAGACAACGTAACATCAGTGGTATGAAATACATAGATTTATTTGAATGAGATAATATATTAATAATTATAATACATCATATTGTTCTATTATAATAATCGATCGATACAATAACAACAGTGGTATAAAATACTTATAATAATAACATCCGTGGCATGAAATACATTTAAAATAACATCAGTGGTATGAAATACATACATTTTATTCGTGAAATGATTGAAAAATTCCGGAAAGATAGAAATTGTTTCGGTCTTGGGAAGTTTCGGTCCGTGATAATAACTTTACCGCATCAATCAAAATGGCGTCTCTCAAAGGTTCACTTCAAATTTTCACTCGATATAATCAATTTGTTCTAAAAACGTTTAATGCATCGAAAATATAGTGTATTTTGAATGGATGCCGAAAATCAGAGGTAATTTTCGGCATCCATTCAAAAACACTTTATTTTCTTTGCATTAAAACGTTTTTAGAACAAATTGATTACATCCAGTAAAAATTTGAACTGAAGCTTTGAATGCCGCCTTTATGAACAACATAACATACATTTATTTATTTTCTTTGCATCAAACGTTTTTAGAACAAATTCATTATATCCAGTGAAAATTTGAACTGAAGCCTTTAAAGCCGCCTTTATGAACAATATAACATACATTTATTTATTAAGAATGAAACATTAACTGGTGTTTGCACTGGGGGTGTAAAGTTCACCACAGTGCCTCAATAACTTTGTCGTAGATATTTCTCCCTGAGTGTATTTACTCCAAGATCTGTTTTCAAAATACTCACCAAGCCGTGATCTACATCTGACGATTAGCCGATTGTCACAACAGACAAACATTCTGATGAAAAATATTGAACACTTTGATTATTTAAGAGCATATTCATCGAGGAAAAGGTTTAAAAAAAGTGGGACGTTTCGGCCTCCTGAAGTGGGACGTTTCGGCCTTCTAGGAGGGCGAAACGTCCCGACCGAAACGTTCCAGGTCGAAACGTCTCAAGGCCGAAACGTCACGAACCCACTGCTATCATGGAAATAAAATGGCCAAAAAGGATCTTCTGAGAGTAAAACACACTTTCAGTTGAGAAACGAATATTTTTGAAAAACTGGTTTTATGGGCTAAATAAACGTTAGTAACTTTTTTTTATAGTTTCACTCTCTTTAGTTATAGCATTTTTTCATGAATCATGCACTGTTGTTTTTTTTTAAATCAGAATATTTTTTACTGCAGTTTTGCGAGGCGTAGAACTTTTATGTGCGTTCCACTGAGCATGTCAAAAATAGAATGATAAACCAGATAACCCTGCTTTCCAGGAGGTTTAGTTGGTTTGAATGATAAACCAGAATATAAACTGCTCAATGAAACGACCTAGTTTTTCCTCTTTCAACACGTCTAGACATGAAACTAACAGATCACAAACAGTCACTGAGAGTAGTATAGCATGTACGTACCCGATTGTCCCTCATTACCCGGACTTTGCCGGTGCAGCTAGTGTTAAATTCCCATAGGAACCGGACTTGTGCCGGTGCAACTTTTGCCGGTGCAAAATGTCGGCACCATACAGCTAGTTCCGGTAAATGGCGTACGTACTACATATATAGTATGCTATGGCATATATAGTGATATACGTACGCATGGGACTATGGATATATATTATGGGTAAGTGGTGGAAAATTGATGCGAAAGTTGGGTTTTCTTGAAAGTATTTTTCCGCGAAACGGTTGACGTTGCTATTGACGTCGTGATGTCATGATGCGCACGCGGCGTCATAGAGATGTTGACCACTGTTGTTGCCTACTATACAGTCTGACATAACGTTGTTCGGGTCAGGGGTGTCGGGCTTAACGTAAGGGGGGGGGGGGGTGATATAGTAGTGGTGGTATATATCCATGATGGTATACTATTAGCCCTTGGGTCTTCATATTATGCTATGTCTGCTATAGCTAGATCAAGGAGTATTGTGGGGGGAGGGGGGGGGGGGGGTAATGCATGGTCGACCAGTGCGGTATTGCGCGATAGTCCTCGGTTGTTTAGATTGGCATTATAGGATGCATGGTCTGTTGGCCTGTTACTCCCTTAGTTCTATCAACCTATTAACTGAACTTGAAGGTATAAATTTACAGTCACAACTACACACCTAAAACAACTTTCTTAATTCGTCAATGAAACCAATGAAACCGTCCAGCTGTCGTATGATGTCACAAATGGATGACTAATGAATGATTTGTTAAAATATGACGATTATTTACTTATCACATTATATTACGACCAACAGGCATGTAAATGGAGTTGCCAAATGCTATAAAATATCACGTTTGTAATCGTCCGAAAATAAAGACCTAAAATAATTCTAAGCGAAATGATTCAGGTAATTGTATTAAAGCCGATCTTAAATAAATATACTGTCAATAAACGTGTCCCAAAATTGTTCATGGGTCGCGGCCATTTACGTAGACCTTACATTGTCAACACTGACGTAGTTACAGTATCATCTCATTGTCCTCGCACATCGTTGTAATATTACGAAAATATTAATGTCAATAAATGCGTCCTGAAATTATGCGAATTATTCAATCATCACTACACTTTACGTTGGCCTTAAATTGTAAATATTAAAGTAATTACAGCATCACTTCTCCGCCTTCACACATCATTGTAATAGCTTGATACTATCAATCTAACGCTTGACCGTTACCACGCACAGATATGTATTAAGGGGACGTCCAACCTAACTTTGGTCAAATTTCATGTAATTTTCTTTCAAGTCTAAAAAAGGCCCAAAATGAATAACCCCAATAAATTATATACCAAAATGCTTGGAATGAAACATAGAACATGTGGAAACTGAAATTTGCCATGGAACTGCTGCCATGTGTAAATAGCACCACCTGAAAGTCTGCTGTGGCATAAGTAAGAGAACAAAATTTTTACAATAAAATACCTCAAAATAAAATAACAGCTGTATTCTATAAACATTTAAGTACATACTCGAAGAAATCTTTTCCTAATTCATGGAAGTAATAAAGATTGAGACCAAATGTTATAAGTGGAGTGCTCACTGATTGAAGGCAGACATTTTCTTTTGTTTATGTTTTAATTTGGGGAGTTCAACAAAGGTCAACTTGAAGGAGTCCAGCAGAAGAAGTATGGAAGGACAAAAGAGTGTCTCCCAATATCAAGATGTATGTGTTACTGTAATGGTTTGGAAAGAAAATATGATATTCTCCTATGTAGAATGCACTGCACAGTCATACATTGTAGTTGAATAAATATATTTACAAACCCCTAGCACTGTAACCCCTTTTATCCCATGCATCAATTTGATAGTGATTAAATTGTTAAATTTGTCTGGTTTATCAATAAGTATATTAGCTTTGTTTAACTCTTGGACACCAATACACTCATGATATCTGTTGGAGAAGAAATAAGGGTAACTGTAACCTGTCACTGCAATAAACCATCTAATGTACTTAAAAGTACATTGTTATTCAAAACACATCAAATCAACCTTACATAACCATTATTGCATGTACTTTCCCCAAGGAGGCTTATTGACATATTGTGATCAGAAGGGCACATCCAGAGGGTCTCACATATTTTTTTCAAGAACGCAGTACACAAAGCAATCCCCAAAAGACGACAAGTGAGCTCCATTTGAAATTGAGACAAAAAATTTCCTGGGGGGGGGGGGGGAGGGGCTCTCTTCCATGTATGACTCTACCTCTGGAACTCATGGCATATACCTTTTTTCTCAAAGTTTAACTCTTTTTTCTTTTTGAAGATCCTGGCCACACATGTTCCAAACACTATCAGACAGGTAACCCTCCAAATAAGTGTATCTGCAAAAATCATGTTACATTGCAAAACATTCTTTTTAGAGTTTTAGTTCTGGACCTTTCATGCTTCTTACTTCCAACTATAACACTTAATTTATCGATTAATGGGTGAATAGAAAAATCCTGCCATAATCAACATTTTGAGTTCCATAAGCCGTCAAAACAGCTCCGATAAAAGTGTCAAACATCAGATTGGTGGCTTTATACAGAATATTCATTAGGTTGTTGCTTGATAAGTAATAGGAACAAAATCTTCACAAGAAAATTCTGTAGCAATACAATTGAGGGTATTAGCAGGCACTTTGCAACAAATTGTAACAAATCAACTAGTTATAAACAAAATTTTCTAACTCAAAAGAGTGAAAAAGTACCACAACTCTGAAAAAATGTGGGAAGAAACACATGCTACAGCAGCTACACGGGCATTGTTTCCCCATGATGCTCGATCACAACACCAAATATCCTTCAAATTGGAGTAGCAATGGTTGAGATACAAGGGAGAATGTTGGTACATGTAATGATGAATGGGTAAGACTAAGATTAAGATGACAGGGGTCACCACTGCACAGCCCTAGATGCACCTTTGATTTTCCAACTTCCAGGTCTGGGGCATAATAATCGCAACACACCCACCTTATCAGTTCATAATTTCAGTAAAATAAAAGAAATTATCAATTTGAATTAATTAATAGATGATGGAAAATATTTGGCTTCCTTCGCCTTCTCGTACTATTTAATTACCACAAACAATATCAGTTTGATGCCGATAAACGAAACTGAACGCATGTGGTTTGGTTAAAAAGTATCTCGGCATGAATAAGGAAGAAATTGCGAATATTTCGTGTATTTCATTTGTTGAAAAGCCAATTGCAGCTAATATTGACCGTGGAATGCAGGAGAAGTCGGCCCCAAACGAAGTCGGCCCATAGGAGAACTCGGCCCAAAACAAAGTCGGCCCACAAGAGAAGTCGGCCCATAAGAGAAGTCGGCCCCAAACAAAGTCGGGCCATAGGAGAACTCGGCCCAAAACAAAGTCGGCCCATAGGAGAAGTCTGCCCTGAGAGAAGTCGGCCCCAAACAAAGTCACCCATAGGAGAACTCGGCCCAAAACAAAGTCGGCCCATAAGAGAAGTCGGCCCATGAGAGAAGTCGGCCCCACCCTTATAAAAAGTATCATGGTAAATCCACCCCAAGCCCTGACAAACCTTGTTTTAAATATTATAGAATGAATTTCATCAAGGTTCTGCTCACCTTTACGTTATGTTTTTCCACATTTTAAATTGAAGCATAAATCTTCCACGAACATTCGTGTCTGCACAGTACAACATTGCACACATTTCTGATCACATACATTTTTTAAAAAGTACAATGGGAGCGTTATTGTTGTAAAAACAGACAAATGAGCTCTGTTTGTGACAAACCTGTCATGATTATAATGTTGTTAGAGTCTTGTTTTTTTATCACTGATAATACCACTACGTAAAATCAGTTCCCAGAAAGCCCTGTGGGCGTTCTAGGAATTAATGTTAAGTACTGGTATTTTCAATGATAAAAAAAACAAGAGGCCCCACGTGGCCTTAATCGCTCACCTGACAAAGTGACTCTAAGAAGTATTTTAGGTCACCTTCACCATGTCATGCCTCATCAACATTAACTGGTTGAGTGATAGATTTTGTTTGAAGTTCAACATTTGTTACCTAAAATTAGTTTTATTTAAAATCATTGGTGTGTGGCCAATCTCCAATGATTTTTAATAAAGCAAATTTATCTCTGCAGACAAACTGGTTTAGCATGAAGCACAAACAAGGAATGTGAAGAGATAGCCTTGGACATCTCTCCCCAACTGTGGATATCTTCCATGTGCTACATGTATATATTTGCATGCAAGAAAACAAAAATTTTCACAAATTTTATTTTTTTTTATCATCATTGGAACAAGCTCAAATAGCTTATTCCAATAGGGGTATGGGAAGATCAGGTATATTTTTGAGACAGAAATGTGAATATATAAATAATGGTGTTTTTTTGTGAATGATGCTGGAGAATTTTGCGTAAAGATATGGTAAATGGTTTGTTCTAGATACAGAATGATGCAAAAGTATTTAAATTTGATTAGGCAAGTTGTTCCTATAATGCATTTAAAAATTGAAGTAACTGTTTTTTTGCTGACGAACTTTTAGATGTGTGTGTCTGTGTTTGTGTGTGTGTGTGTGTGTTTGTGGGGGGGGGGGGGGGGGGGGGGGTAAGAGTGTTCTTGCAAACAAAATTCCTGAATAAATGGAAAATTTTATTTTTTGTGTGAAAGACATAGTGCGTGAATGTTGATTGGAACAAGCTTAGAGAGCTCATTTTAATGTGAAGTCATAAAGCTGTGTTTTACGTACGAAATTCTGGAATAACTAAAAAAATTGCTTTTTTGACTCAAAAAGCATGGTGTGCGACCTCTCATTGGAATGAGCTCAAAAAGCTCATTCCAATGGGGTATTTACAAGCGATAAGTACATGTATGTTTAAGAGACAAAAATTAAAATTTGAATAGCGATTTTTGCGAAGAATGCTGACAAGTTTTGGCAGTTATGCTGGTAAAAAGGTAAGATATGCAAAGTGGTTGTTTTTTAGAGGCGACATTTAATTAAGGGGAATTAACCCTTGATTACTGAGGTAACTTCTAAAAGTACTGAAATTTCATGAAGCAATGTGAATAACAGACAACAGTTGCCTAAAAATTTCATGAATAACTAAAATTTTTATTCCTTTGTCTCAAAAACATGGCATATGACCTTTGTTGGAATGAGCTGAATGCGTGTGTTCCAATGAGGGGTCATAAAATTTGAACGAAGATTTGTGTGAATAATGCATTAGTACTGCTAGATTTGGGTAAACGGTTCACCCTGGATACCACCCCTTCTATAGTAGATCTTTTCTGCCAATTTTGTCTAAGATTCTATCAACTTTACAAATAAATACGTTCATGAATCACAATCAGATCCACCCTACAATGTTGCATACCAAATATCAAAAGATTCTGCCTGCTGGATCTGGAGAAGAAGATTTTTTAAGAAATATGCCTGAAACGCACTAAGTTAAAATTTGGGCTCCTATACGGAGCCCAAATATAAACCCAGGAGGCCGATTTGAACAAACTTGAATCAGATCCACCCCACAATGTTGCTTACCAAATATGAAAAGATTCTGAAGCTGGATCTGGAGAAGAAGATTTTTTAAGAAATTTGCCTGAAATGCACTAAGTTCGAATTCAAGCTTCTATAGTGAGCCCAAATATGAAACTAGGAAGCCGATTTGAACAAACTTGAATCAGATCCACCCCACAATGTTGCATACCAAATATCAAAAGATTCTGCCTGCTGGATCTGGAGAAGAAGATTTTTTAATAAATTTGCCCGAAATGCACTAAGTGCGAATTCGGGCTTCTATATTAAGCCCAAATATGAATCCAGGGGGCCGATTTGAACAAACTTGAATCAGATCCACCCCGCAATGTTGCATACCAAATATCAAAAGATTCTGCCTGCTGGATCTGGAGAAGAAGATTTTTGAAGAAATTTGCCTGAAATGCACTAAGTGCGAATTCGGGCTTCTATATTAAGCCCAAATATGAATCCAGGGGGCCGATTTGAACAAACTTGAATCAGATCCACCCCGCAATGTTGCATACCAAATATCAAAAGATTCTGCCTGCTGGATCTGGAGAAGAAGATTTTTGAAGAAATTTGCCTGAAATGCACTAAGTTCAAATTCGAGCTTCTATAGTGAGCCCAAATATGAATCTAGGAAGCCGATTTGAACAAACTTGAATCAGATCCACCCCACAATGTTGCATACCAAATATCAAAAGATTCTGCCTTCTGGATCTGGAGAAGAAGATTTTTTAAGAAATTTGCCTAAATGCACTAAGTTCGAAATCGGGCTCCTATACTGAGCCCAAATATGAACCCAGGGGGCCGATTTGAACAAACTTGAATCAGATCCACCCTACAATGTTGCATACCAAATATCAAAAGATTCTGCCTGCTGGATCTGGAGAAGAAGATTTTTTAAGAAATTTGCCTGAAATGCACTAAGTTCGAAATCGGGCTCCTATACTGAGCCCAAATATTAACCCAGGGGGCCGATTTGAACAATCTTGAATCAGATCCACCCCACAATGTTGCTTACCAAATATGAAAAGATTCTGCCTGCTGGATCTGGAGAAGAAGATTTTTTAAGAAATTTGCCTGAAATGCACTAAGTTCGAATTCGGGCTTCTATAGTAAGCCCAAATATGTATCCAGGGGGCCGATTTGAACAAACTTGAATCAGATCTACCCCGCAACATTGCATACCAAATATCAAAAGATTCTGCCTGCTGGATCTGGAGAAGAAGATTTTTGAAGAAACTTGCCTGAAATGCACTAAATTCGAATTCGAGCTCCTATAGTGAGCCCAAATATGAATCTAGGGAGCCGATTTGAACAAACTTGAATCAGATCCACCCTACAATGTTGCATACCAAATATCAAAAGATTCTGCCTGCTGGATCTGGAGAAGAAGATTTTCAAAGAAATTTGCCTGAAATGCAGTAAGTTCAAATTTGGGCTCCTATACTGAACCCAAATATAAACCCAGGGGGCCGATTTGAACAAACTTGAATCAGATCCACCCCACAATGTTGCATACCAAATATCAAAAGATTCTGCCTGCTGGATCTGGAGAAGAAGATTTTTTAAGAAATTTGCCTGAAATGCACTAAGTTCGAAATCGGGCTCCTATACTGAGCCCAAATATGAACCCAGGGGGCCGATTTGAACAAACTTGAATCAGATCCACCCTACAATGTTGCATACCAAATATCAAAAGATTCTGCCTGCTGGATCTGGAGAAGAAGATTTTTTAATGTTTTTCCCATTGCCTACAGTGTTAAAAAGTGCTGACTCAGCACTTTTTCAAAGTCCCGAAACTGTACCCTATGATAAAACCGATGGCAATTTTTTTTTACCAATCCTTTCTGTTGGTCCTAAGGAAGCTGCACACCAAATAAAAATTCTCAGTGCCGTGCAGTTTTGGAGATATGGGCGTTTTAAATTTTTTCTATTTTTAGCTCCTGTGGTTCCCACGGGGCTGCGGGAAAATTTTTTTTTGCATAAATCAAGTACTCATGACCCAATAAGCCCTCACATAAAATTTGGTTCAAATCAGCCTCTCGGTTTGGAAAATAGAAATTTTGGGCGGGGCAAAAAATTTTGCCCCTCTCATAACAACGTCAAGTATAGCCCCACAAACTTCTCTTGAACAAATCTGAGTCTACACCTCAAAAGGAAGCTGCACACCAAATATCAAGTCTCTGCTACTGCTGGTTCATGAGAAGAAGATTTACAAAGATTTTGGTGCCCCTTGGGGGTGTGGCACCACCCAGGAGGAGGGGCAACTTCATTTGAACAAATCTGAATTGGCATTAGGTAATAAACATTTAGCCAACATTTGAATAAAATTGGGCTAGTGGTTTAGGAGGAGAAGTCGATAATGTAAAGTTAACGCCGGACGGACGACGACGGACGACGGACGACGGACGACGGACGCTGGACGACGGACGACGGACGACGGACGACGGACAGAAAGTGATTAGTTAAGCTCCCCTTGAGCTTCGCTCAGGTGAGCTAACAAGACTGCTTTTTTTCATACATCTCAAATTGTGAAGTGTTGAATCGTCATTACGGCGAAATACGGAAATAGATCAGTGTATTGTAATTGCTGTAAATTAGTTCACGAATGCATCATTTTCAACCCATCTTCAATCGGTCCTTTGCAGACATCAAACATACCCGCCTTCAAATTCCATGGTTACTGGGAAGTAAATAACTTCGCAGCGACAGGGGGAAATTAACACGCTCAATATAGTTCCAGGTCACTTGGAATATACTTCGTGAAAAAGTGATTTCTGAAGCATTCTGCTTACTTTATGAATATTGCCTTATTTGATGTGTATTGTCCCGATTTTATACACTCGGTTATTTTTTTTACAAGTGGTTCATGTTGTCTTTCTAGTGCGCAATAATTCAGATTTTTTGTCAACAAAAAAGTTCAGACGGCCTGTAAACACGAGAGGGAATTTCAAACCATATTTTGCAGTTATGACATTAACAGCTCAAGTATTTGCTGTCACCTGTTTGCAAATCCGCTCATATGTCGTCTCGAACAAATAAAGGGCGTGATCACGTCCTTGCATTCTTACGATTTCCCAAATTGAGTATTTCTGCAAGAACCACATCGTAATCACATGACCGGAAAAACATCATTGAAACATGGCCACATCCGGAACATCAAAAATTTGTGTTGATGTTATTACATTCAAACGTCAAAACCCACCAGAGTGTGTGTCAAAAAAATGCTTTCTCCGAGTCTGTAGTATGTTATCATTATATTGAGGACAAGGCTTTCGAATTACCGATTATTTTGTGGTTTTACCGGTTCGTTACTTATGCCATTTGCAAATTAATCTTCTTCAAAATCATAAAATTCACTTTTTTCCTGAAAAAAATTATAGGTACCTTTTCTATGCACTTTACTCATTATTTTGATATATAATTTGCCTTTCCTTACTTCTCTTATCTGTTTCTGAGGCATTGAGAAAAATGTCAAAAAATTGACCAAAGTTAGGTTGGACGACCCCTTAAATATCGCTTACAGTACACTGGATACACCCAAAAACAGCAAGCTCGAATCATCACAACAATCATCTGTATCTTGGAATTTCCACCCCTTCAAACTCTATTATCTGTTTTCGTTGAACCACGACACAACATACTATGCCACAAGTAAACATCATTACACCAATCCATGCCACCAATCCACACCCCTGGAATATACAAACATATTCCACTTGTACTAACGAAACTGTTCACCAACCAAAGAACCGATCTACGCCCACCAGGCATGATTTCAAACAAAATACGGAAAATAAACGTACCTGAGTGATTACCACAACCACTATTATGCCATTTTATGTCCCGTATTGACAAATTTAGCATCACCAGTCATTCTCCCATTTTGGCATTACATTTTACAATTCGAATCCCTTCCTGGCTTTCACCTTACACACTTCATGCAAAACGAGCAACCATCCGAGCAATACTCTATATTTTATCCACTTACTGATTACATTGTTACCCGATTTCCCGACTTTACCTGTTAGATACGAGACGCACTATCTGCTAATTACTTTGTTATTCTTGACATAATACCTTTCCAATACACTTCGCACAACGCCTCTACACCATTAACCACTACTAGTTCGTTACAGCGTGTGAGTGGAGGGGGGGGGGGGGGGGGCGGTATTTTGGCTTACAGTACTGATCACGAAAACACCATTCTGAAGGTTCTGCTGTGACATTTTCACTATACTTCCTCTCCCCCTCCTCCATCCCCAATTACATAACTTTTGCAATTGCCAATCCGTAAAAGAAGACATCTGTCGGTCCCACCACTTTCCTATAATAAAACCCAATCAATCAGATTACTAAACTGTTATAACAGATAATTAGTTTGTTTATTGAGGGTTACGGCACTTTGGAATGCCAAGGCCATATCGTGTCGAGCTGTTTTACAGATGGAGAAAGCCGGAGTATCTAGAGAAACCATCGCACAGCTAGACTCTCCAACGGTTGGCACTAATATGCCACCGTCGAAAACAAATTTCGGCCTCAAGATTTGTGATGTGCAAAACGATTTAGTCAGTGCGCAATACTGCTCATGTCTAGAATAACGTTTATTCCGCCTCGTGAGGTGGATTAACAGAATACATTCCGAATATTATTCCAGAATACATTTACTTGAACAAAACGACACGAATCACATTCTGCCTTATCTGCGCATGTCCAGAATAACACTGGTATTCTCGAATGGCCCACGGAAACGTACCCTAAGCTAGTGTATAGGTTTAAGTTTGGACAGCTAGATCAAAGCTTCTTCCAAACATAAAGTGGACGACAAATTATGAGCGAGACCGCTCTTATACAGGCTAATTTCGCGGGGAAAAATTTTAAATACTGTAATCTGATTGACCCTTCGCTTTCACCTCGATCTCGAATGAATGAATGAATGAATGGTTTTATTCAGTAGTGCCACATGTATACAATCAAATCCAAAAATATACATAGAGGTAACATTATTCACAACTACATGATTGCACCACAGGGAGATGACGTAGCCACTAGTGGCTGTCTTCCCGCCATTCCCGTTTAAAAAAAAATGAACAAGAAAAAGTGAGAAAAAAACAAAACAAAAAAAATAAAATAAAATAAAAAATACGAAGAAAAGAAAAGAAAAAATGAAAAAAATGAATGAGAAGCAGACATGAGAATCGAGGCAATCCTGGCAACAGAGTGTTCTCCAGTAGGAGGTCAGTTTATGTCCCTACTATAAAGGATATGTTAGGCTGGTTCTTTCCATAATGTGAAAAATCTATTCTATGTTTCTGGGATGTCAGGAAGATTGATTTCAATAAAAAAGTAGCGATGAGATAGACAGAGCTACGGTCGACAGTCGGGGCATACTGGATTTTTACAGTTGATATGTAGTGGGTATGAGCTTAGAAATAATTCAGTTAAAGTTTTTTTGAATAGTGGTCTTGAATAATTTTGAACGAATGGTTCAATATTGTTCCACGTCCTAGGGAAAGTGTGTATGGGAAGATTAGCAGAAAACTGAGTCCTCGGTTTATCTAGGCGTAATTTACCTGACTGTCTGGTGTCCATACCGGAGGGATTTTGGTATATTTTAAAGGTATTCTCAAAACTTTCAGGCAACATTTTATTTTGCCAATCATGCATAAACAGCTGAACGTGAAACTTATACAGGTCTGTGAATTTTAAAATGCGTTGGTTTCTAAACAGTGGGTCGGTGTGCGCATTGAATTTTTTGTTGCATATAATTCGGATGTCTTTTTTTTGCAGTTTTGTGAGCGCTCTAGTGGAGGGCGAGTGCCCCCAAATTTGAATACCGTACAGCATGCGACTGTGAATTAGCGAATAATATAATGTTTTTAAGCATTTTTGTGGCAGAATCCTTTTCACTCTATTTATGGCATAAATAGCCCTAGAAATTTTCGAGCAGACAACCGAAAGATGGTGCCTGAAGTTCAGATTTTCATCCACATAGATTCCTAAGAATTTGACAAATTTTTTTTCTTGGTTATTTGCGATAGGGGAGATGGTTGAATTGTTAAGTACAATTTCCCTATTTCCAATAGAGTAAGTATCCCCCTGTGGATGTAAAGTGATGAACTTTGTCTTACTTTCGTTGAGGACAAGTTTATTCGCCATACACCAATTATATATCTTGTTGAGTTCGTTGTTAGCTAATTCGATAATTGCGTCCAAGTTATTGCCAGTCGTGTAGGCAGTAGTGTCATCGGCATACGATAACATTTTCATCGACGTGGAATTTATAATATCGTTGATATAAATAATAAAAAGAAGCGATCCAAGGATAGGCCCTTGCGGAACACCAGTAGATATGTCCAGAAAACCAGAACAGACATTTTTGAATGATACCGATTGACATCTCTCTGCGAGATCACTTTCAAACCAGGTATTCGCATGCCCTCGAATTCCATAGACTTCTAACTTTTTAAGTAAAATCGAATGATTTAGGTATCAAATGCTTTAGAAAAGTCGAGAAAAAGAGCTAATGTACAGTCCTTTGTTGGTTGATCGTTCATTTCGCCGACATTATTGACAAGATGTAGTACCGAATGTATTGTTGAGTGTGCCTTTCTAAAACCAAACTGATGTTGATGGTTTATCCTCTTATCCTCCAGGAAATATGTTAACCTAGCATACATTAATTTTTCTAGTATTTTAGAGAATGTCGGTAAAATACTAATGGGTCTATAGTTGTTGAATAGCTGTTCATTGCCAGATCTGAAGACGGGAATTATTTTAGCTGTTTTCATTTTTTCCGGTACAATGCCAGTTGAGAATGAAAGGTTAATTACGTGTGTTAGGGGTTCAACTACTTCATATATGATTTCCTTTACCATTTTTGAGGACAAATTGTCAAGGTCTCGACTCGGTTTTGGGTTTAGTTTTTTTGTGCACTGAATTACTTCGTGTGGACTAGTTGTTACGATAAAGAAAGATTCTGTGTTGCTTCTCTCAATATAATCGGAAAAAAGACGACAGGGAGGAGGCAATGACTCACTAAGTTTTTTGCCAATGTTAACGAAGTATGAGTTAAATTTAGTAGCGATTTCTTCGGCGTCGGTTATTTCAACATTATCATCGACGAATGTCGATGGGGCGGTAAGGTTTGGGTTGGATTTATTAATTACTTTCTTTAATATTTCCCACGTTTTTTTCATGTTATGTTTGTTTTCTTGGAGTATAGTGTTATAATAATCTGTTTTGCGATCTCGTTTTAGTCTGTTGTAAATGGTGCAGTACATTTTGTATTTCAATTTGTTTTGCATTGTTGGGTTTTTTAATTTTTTTACATACAGTTTGTTTTTTTCCAATGAGGACTTTAAAAGACCCGATGTTATCCACGGTTCACGCCTTAGAAATCTGAGGGGAACTTTAACAAGTTTTTCTGGAAATGCGTGGTCAAAGGCTGCATGTACAATGCCAAGAAGAGTAGTGTAGGCTTCATTCGGACATGATGCGTTCATAACGTTTGAGAAATCACTTGCGGATAACAGGGATTTGAAATGGTTAATGTTTTCCTGTTTAAATGATCTTTTTGGAGTTTGTACGGTGTGAGTATGTCTTTTAGCTGATTCATCAACATAAAATGTTGCAAAATGATCGCTTACATCAGTAATAATTATTCCAGATGTTTGTGATTTGATTTTATTGCAGAAGATTTTGTCGATTATAGTGGCAGAGTGGTCCGTGATTCGCGTTGGTCTCGTGATAGCAGGCATAAACCCAGCACTGAATATAATATCTATGAATAAATCAGTTTTTGTGTGTTTGCAGAAACCCAGTAGATCAATATTAAAATCACCCATAAGATAAACAGTTTTGTTTTGGTCACCTAGCATATCTAGTAAATTCGATAGTTTTCCAGGAATAAATCAAGGTCGACTTTAGGGGCTGTCTATAAATGATTCCAATAATTTGTTTTTCCTTTGTCGCAATCTCAACGAACAGGGACTCAAATACATGTGGGATAAACACAGATAGATCTTCGCGAATTTTAAATGGAATACTGTATTTAATAAAAAGCCCCTCACCTCCCCTACCGTCGTCGTTCTCAAGTCGCTGTCGTGTGGTCAAGGGATGGTAACCATCAAGTGAGTAGGTAATATTTTCTTTTATATTAAATGTTTCTGTTAAGCCTATTACATCCAACATATTGGATTCGGGTTGAAGATTACATATTAAGTCATGCAGGGGTTCCCAGTTAGCATTAAAACTTCGACAGTTAATGTTAAATAGACTAAGTGTGTTGGGTATTTTTGAGATCTCATTATTAAAGCGTTCCGGCGTATAATATTCGCAGCTACGTTTCTCAATGGTATAGGGTGCGTTCAGTTCGTCCGATTCGTTATGGGTGATTGCATCGTTAAACTGGGTAATAAAATCAAAGGAGCTGCTGCTCTGTATCTCATCAAATGTCAATGTGTTAGCCATGATCAAGGATCCGGTTGATAGCCATACTACTCAGAAAGATACCAAACGGTTTAACAACAATGTTCAATCTGATATTTTTCAAGACGAATTGTGAGCTGTTGTCAGGATTGTGAGATACAGCAAGCCTGAGAGAAGGATCACCTCTTAGATAAATCATGATCAGCTTTCCGTTTAAAATTCAAATAGTTAAGCTGGTTTTGATAATTTTTAGAATGGAATTTGTTATGGGCATCGTTAGAATACATCATACATCAGTGGGTGTGGTATAAGAATGTGTCACGTATAAAAATATATCAGTGTAGTAATGCACATTTCTAGACAAAAATACAGACATCACATACAGAATACACAAAATATAGCCAGTTAAGTATATCAATATGAATATGTGGGAGGATAATTGTGGCCGTAGGACTCTTAAAAGTTCTCTTAAAAGTTCAGTAAAGTAATTAATAAATTAAAGTAGTTAAAATATTACAGCGCCAGGTTTCTTCTGTGAGAGCGTCTAGCATCACCTGGAGAAACATTTTCTCAAAACTAGCCTGTTCATGAACAATTGCTGGGTTAGCGTTCACCAATAATGGGAGCATTTTCTAAGAAAAAGATTTGTAAAGGTATTTAGACTGTAAACATCGTAAATATTAGCAAGTGAAGATGAGGAAGGTATGTTTCTCCAACACTGAAAGAGAATGTTCATAAACCATCGCTGTGCTAGGGTTCACTGGTGAACGCTTTCTAACGTTCTCAAATAAACCCCAGCAAAGCTATTGTAGTCCAATAATTACCCCCCCCCCTCCCCCAATGACACTGCCGATGCTAATGGCCAACGAGTCCAATGTCCATTAACATTAGGATCACTGACCATCACCCCCAGCGGCCGCTTCGTTGGCAACAGTATTGCCAGCACCACCAAACGCAGTGAGTAAGACTTTCAATTTCTATTTCTATTTTTTATAGCCTTAAGGGCCTATATAAGTAATGAAATTTCGTTTATTTTGAAAATTCTCACCTCCGATATTCCTTCAATTTAAATTAAATATACACAAAATGTGCATCAAAATGAAGGTTGGGATGTATAGAACACGAAACACACGTGTAATCAACTCATAGAGTCGATTGTAGGAACCACTGGTTCCTGGAAGTCTGCTGCCGTATTCGCATCAGAACTGATAATTTAATATTTCACGAAAACAGCTTGTGGCCAAATGTGTTTTACATATACAAGAATAAAGCTAGAGGATAAAAATTCTTCAAAACACGGCGACAGAGCTACATTGGGGGAAATTCCAACGCCTTTGCTTTTGTTTACGTACGGGTATACTTTCGATTTCCGGCCGACGTAATCGGACAGAAAAAGCATGTGAAAACAACGCCGTCTAAAATCAAATAATGAAAAAGATCGCCTTCATACAGTATACTGTTATTACATAGAGATTGCACAGTTGCCATATTCAATGCAAGGTATCATGATACCTGTTGAAATTTCTTAGAATTACAATTTTGTTTTTCGATGGAAATTCGTGGTAACGAGTGATTTGCGCATGTCTGTAGAGCATGGAAACCATCTTCAATAAAAAATGCAGACAGTGTTGTCCTTTTCCAAAATGCAGACCTATCGCTATATTCGAAAGTGTTTTGAATGCCTAGCTTTGTTCTTGGATATATGAAGCACATTTGGCCACAAGTTGTTCTGATGAAATATTATTTTATTATCAGTACTGGTGCAAATACGGTAGCAGACTTCCAGGAACCAGTGGTGCCTACAGTCGACTCTACGAGTTGATTACATATGTGTTTCGTGTTCTATACATCCCAACCTTCATTTTGATGTATAATTTGTGTATATTTACTCTGAATTTAAGGAATATGAGAGGTGAGAATTTCAAAATAAACAAAATTCCATTACTTATATAGGCCCTTCAATGTTTTCAATGCAATTACCGTATAGGCACACAAGGCGGGGCATATTACTTGATTGTAACTGTAATTGATTGATTTATTTTGCAGCATAAGAGTATACAAGATAACAATAAAACAGGTTATAGTTGAACGCGCTGCAAGGAAATGGCATAGCCCGAGAGGCTGTCTTCCTGCCATTCCCTTTTGACGAAAAGTATATTCTTGACAGCAAGATTTGTGTTGATGGCTCATTAGGTTTAGTGATGGAACCTCTTCTTGGAAAGATACTATGGAGTATAGTAAACAGTTTGTGAGAGAAACGCTACCAATGTACGTGTGGGCATATCAACCCCTCGAACATAGAATACAAAAAGCGCCGATGAGCCGTCGGTCCGCGAACCGTTGGATATGACCAACCCCCACGACCGAAAACCCATCGCCAGTTCCCGTGGCCAATATTCGCCAGTTATTAGAAACCTGTCGGGTGGAGAATTCACCACTGATACCTCTGTAGCGTCCTCCCTCACCACTCTACAAGGATGTAGACAAAGGATACGACTTTTTTGTTTAGTACGATAATTAATACAATAAGTAATACACTAAGCAACAATAAGTAATACACCAAGCAACAATTCGGTAAGGGCTATACGGTAAGGGCTATACTGTAAGTGCTATAGTCTCTATCATTGGTTTAGTGATAGAACCTCTTTTTGGAATAATATTATGTATGGTGGATAGTAAACGGTTTGTGAGAGAAATGCTACCAATGTACGAGAGGGCAAATCACGGGACGAAAAAAAAAAAAAAAAAAAAAAAAAAAAACCATCGCCAGTTCCTGCGGCCCATATTCGCGAGTTTTCAAACGTCCCCACCTCTATACAACGAGATAGACAAAGGACATGACTTGTTAAATAGTACAATAATTAAAACAATAATTAAAGCAATAAGTAGTATACTAATCAACCATTCGGCGAGGGCTATAGTGTTTCTCATTCTCACGTAGGGAAAGAACGAAATGATCTTTTATAGGCGTTTGCTGTTACAGAAATACGTTGGTGGCAGTTTTTTTTGTTTGTTTTTTGTTGTTTTTTTGTTGTTTTTTTTCATTTGTTTCTTTTTGGGGGGGGGGGGGTACGATTAGCAATCAGGACACCATGGGTTATTACAATTTACTGTTGACTGGTACGAATCAAAGAATTCTTCGACAAGAGTTCTCTTAAATTGGGGCCTAGAGAGAGTTTGCTTTTGGGGCGTGATTTGATTCCATAAGTTTCGAAATGTGTGTGGCAGGAGTTTAGCAGAAAATTGTGTTCTTGGTTTAGAAGTTTGAAGTTTCCCTGATTGTCTTGTATCCATACCCGATGGATTTGTATATATTTTGAAGGTCTCATTGAAACAATCCGATAATCTGTTGTTGTACCAGTCATGCATAAAGAGGAGAACTTGCAGTGTGTACAGATCTTCAAATTTTAGAATTTGAAGGTCTTTAAATAGTGGGTCGGTGTGCGCATTATACCTTTTATTTCCTATAATACGAACTGCCTTTTTTTGGAGTTTGAAGATTCTCTTAGTAGCCGGTATATGACCCCACACCTGAATCCCGTACAATAAATGGCTATGTATCAGGGTATAATACAGGGTTTTCATGGCATTGAGGGGAAGTATTTTTTTCGCTCTATTTATTGCATACATGGCCCTGGATATTTTAGAACAAACGGCTGAGACGTGGTGTTTGAAACTCAAATGTTCATCCATATTGATGCCAAGAAATTTTATGAATTTATCATCATTATTGTTACTAACCAAAGGTATGCTTGTGCCATTTACAGTAACATGCCTACCCGCAACATTAGTTGAGCCTTGTGGGTGGAGCAAGATGCATTTAGTTTTACTGGCGTTCAGGAGGAGTTTGTTAGCGGCACACCAATCACTTATTTTTGACACTTCATTATTCGTAGTGTCAATTAAGGTGTCCAGGTTGTTACCAGAGGTGAACGCAGTTGTATCATCAGAAAATGACAGTATCTTCAGAAGCGTCGATTCACTAATATCATTGATGTACAAAAGAAATAGAATAGGCCCGAGAACAGAACCTTGAGGGACACCCATGACTACAGGCTGGAAATCCGAGGACTTACTCCTATATGAGACGAATTGTGAGCGACCAGACAGGTAGTCTTTAAACCACGAATTGGCTACACCCCTTATCCCATATGACTGCAGTTTCTGTAACAGAATTGAGTGATTTATTGTGTCGAAGGCCTTGGAGAAATCAAGGAAAACTGACAATGTGCACTCTTTGGTTGGTCTGTCGTTTCTTTCTGTAAAGTTATTTATAAGATGCAGTATTGGATGAAATGTTGTATGCCCCTTGCGGAATCCAAATTGATATCGGTATATTAGCTTGTTTTCGTTTAGGAAATTGGTCAGTCTTCGGTTCATAATCTTTTCCAGAACTTTGGAGAGAGCGGGAAGGATACTGATTGGTCTGTAGTTGTTAAAGAGATTATGATCGCCTGACTTAAAAATTGGTATAATTTTTGCTACTTTCATTTTATCAGGGACTTTTCCAGTTGAGAATGAAAGATTGATTATATGGGTTAATGGTTCTGCTATTTCTGGTATTATCTTTTTTAAAAGACTAGTAGAGATGTTGTCACAGTCCTTACTCATTTTTGGCCGTAAACCACTTACACATAGAACAACTTCCTGTATATTTGTAGGTGAGATAAAAAATGACTCGGCATTTTTAAATTTGATGTAATCCGAGAAATCGGAATTAACACTATGAATTTGTTTGCTTACATTTTTTCCGATGTGAGCAAAGAACAGGTTGAATTTTTCTGCTATTTCTTCAGGGTCAGTTATTTCCATATTCTTTTCCTTGAAGGTGCTAGGTAGGTTTGGGGTGCGATTTGATCTGTTTATGGCTTTACGAAGAATTTCCCAAGTCTTCTTGACATTATGTTTATTCTCCACGAGTACAGAGTTATAGTATTCTGTCTTCAAACTACGTTTCAGGCGATTGAAAATACGACAGTGGTTTTTATATTGTTCAACATTGTAGTTTGAGGGATTTTTTAGTTTTTTTCTAAGAAGCTTTTCCTTATTTAGTGAGGATTGTAGCAGACCGACAGTCATCCATGGCTCGCGTTTTACCCGTTTGGGGGAAACAAATACCTTTTTCAAGGGGAAGGCGACATTGAAGGCTTGGTGGAGTTTGTCAATCAGATTTTCATACGCTTCATTAGGACAGGTTGCATTATATATATTTGAGAAGTCGCAAATAGACAGAATGTTTTTGAATCTCATTGAGTTCTCCTCTTTAAATGATCTTTCAAATTTTTCTTTACATGTGTAACTGCGATGTACAATCTCGTCGACATAAAATGTCGCAAAGTGATCGCTCACGTCAGTGATGATTATTCCTGCTTTGTTATTTTCATTTCTGTTGCAAAAAATATGGTCAATTAGTGTCGCAGAATAATCTGTAACTCTTGTTGGTTTTGTGATGACGGGCATGAAACCTGCACTAAACATTAAATCAATAAATTGATTAGTTTTGTTATGGCTACCAAAACTAAGAAGATCAATATTAAAATCTCCCATCAAGAAGGCCTTTTTATTTTCATTA
Source organism: Pictodentalium vernedei (assembly GCA_031216915.1). Lineage (NCBI taxonomy): Eukaryota > Metazoa > Mollusca > Scaphopoda > Dentaliida > Dentaliidae > Pictodentalium > Pictodentalium vernedei. The sequence continues at coordinate 863,649,112 of CM062296.1, read as the reverse complement.
TTTATCTTACTGATCAACTGTGTAAGCGTTTCCAGAAACAAGTCAAGGTCGACTTTCGGGGCTGTGTTAGGTCTATAAATTATACCGATTATACATTTATGTTTGGAAGTAATTTCTATGAACAAGGATTCAAAAACATGAGGGATAAAAACTGAGAGATCATTACGGATTTTATAGTCTATACATTCTTTTACAAACATGGCAACTCCTACTCGGCCATCGTCTCGGTCGGGACGCAGGCGGGTTTCTAGCGGATGATAGCCTTCAAGGGTGTACTCATTATTTCCGACTTCAAAAACTTCTGTTATTCCAACAATGTCTAGAAAGTTGAATGATGGCTGGAGATCGCAAATTAGGTTGTGGAAGTTGTCCCAGTTAGCGTTCAGACTTCGACAATTCATGTTGAGTAAAGACAGTTTTATTTTCAGTTACTACAGTCGTTTCAAATTCTTTCGGGCTATAGTACTCGCAACAGTTTCTATCAATAGCGAATGCTGGATGGGGCTCATCATTGGAATTACCAGTGACAGTTGTATTGAACTTACTAACGAAATCAAAAGAATCGTTGCTTTGAATCTCATCCAGAGTAATCTTGTTAGCCATAGTGTTGTATGGAGAGGCGAGGGCAAGTTCCGAGGTAAGTTCCGAAGTTAAGTACTGGTAAATAAGGTTCTAGTGAGCAATTTAAAGTTTCGAAATAAGAATTCATAATCGTGCTGTCAAGAATATGTACAATAAAATATAATGACAATGTTTGATGAAGATGGTGAGAGTTATCAAACAATATATTTACAAACAAGTGAAGAAATTGTAATAGATTACAGAGTAACATAAATCTGGACATTCTACTCAAGAAAGCCAGGTTTGATTTTCCGCTCGTTTGGTCTGAGGAATATTTTTTATAATGGTACGATCTTTTTTTTTTTAATCCAGTTTGGTGTTTTGTACGTTACCTTGTGGAGTAGCGACCTGTTTCATTCGAAAAGCCACTCGACCAGTGAGAATTATTCAGCCAACATGAGTATTCGATTACGATTATCAAAAAATTGATCGCTTTCCTATATTCTGTGGGCCAATTGAGTCTACCATGTCCTGTTTGACACAGCTCGAGGAGCTTTGTCAAACAAGGCAGGGCAGACCACGTGGATATACTGTACGTACGGACACCACATTCGTGCAGGTCAAGGTACCTATGGGAATGCAGTGAGTATCGGGTTAATTACCGACAAGTTGCATGGTTTGTATTCAATGAAATGCAATTTAGTCAAACCGAATGCAATAAATATGTCAATTTGGCACCGATGGTACTAGGATTGGTATGTGTTTTGAAAGTGCTATCCATTCAACATGGTTATTCAATTATGCAACTGCTAATGGGTTGGCTAATGGGGTGCCTCCCCACAATGTACCTAACGTTCCACAATGATTCTAGGCTGTTCCATAATCAATATACTGTAAACTGTGTACAGTGACCAATACACAATGAACTCCCCTTTGTTCAATCACAATTTTGAATAGGCAAATTAGCGACCGCTTCGCGCGATGCAAGTAAGAATTACAACATTTATTGCTTATCACAGTTGTAATTGGTTCAATATAAAACAGTGGCTGAAGAGACTCGACTCCCCCTGGGCTCCAGTGTGACCCATGTGTCACATGGAACCAGGGATGTTGCTAGAGGTTTCAGCTAGCGAGGGAGGGGGGTGTCACCGGTGTAAATTCCAAACTGTGAGTGGTTTCCGATAGGTGGTTGCACAGCAGCGCTGGGTGATATCTTTTACATTGATTATATATTTTTCCAACAATTGAAAAAACAAATACTCCCTTAGGGCTTCTAAAAAAAAAAAAAAAAGTGCCGCTCAGGATCACCGATCCAATGTCGAGTTGTGACAACAGTTCCTCGCACCAAGGCCAACACACCTATGAAGTTTCATGACTCTAGGTTGAACCACTATCAAGTTATCATCCGGAAACCAATTGTTGCGATATACTATGTTAAAGGTCACTGTGACCTTGACCTTTGATCTGGTGAGTCCAAGATCAATAGAGTTCTTCCTCGCACCAAGGCCAACCCACCTATGAAGTTTCATGAATGTAGGTTGAACTACTATCAAGTTATCATCCGGAAAGGAATTGTTGCGATTTACTATGTTCAAGGTCACGTTGACCTTGACCTTTGACGTAGCGAGTCCAAGATCAATAGGGTTCTTCCCCTCACCAAGGCCAATCTACCTATGAAGTTTCATGAATGTGAGTTGAACCATTATCAAGTTATCATCCGGAAACCAATTGTTTAAGATTTACTATGTTCAAGGTCACTGTGACCTTGACCTTCGACGTAGCATATCCAAAATCAATAGGGTTCTTCCTCCCACCAAGACCAACCTACGTATGAAGTTTAATGAATGTGAGTTCAACCACTATCAAGTTATCATCCGAAAACCAATTGTTTACGCCCGCCCGCCCGCCCGCCCGCCAGACATTCACCAAACTATAAGTCGAGTTTGACTTCGTCACAACTCGACTAAAAAGAATTGATACCAGAGCAGAAACATTTGTTTTCATTGCTCTGATGACATATTCAATCAATCGCAGATAATATCTTGTTTATGTAATTTTTTCTTGTTACAAGCAATTGGAGAGTGCCTGTGTGCACTCTCCAACAATTTGTGACAGAACAAATTTGTGACGTTAAATTCAGACCACCAAAAATTAACAAGCCCCCGACCAGTCAGCAACTTTGCTATGAGTGACTGAAGTGGTACAGTTAATAGCTGTATGAGTGTTTGATATCACCCTAAGTGCTTCTAGAGAAAAAAAAAGAAAAAAGATTGATACCAGAGCAGAAACATTTGTTTTCATTGCTCTTATGACATATTCAATCAATCGCAGATAATATCTTGTTAATGTAATTTTCTCTTATTACAAACAATTGGAGAGTGCCTGTGTGTACTCTCCAACAATTTTTTACAGAGCAACTTTGGGACGTTAAATTCCGACCACCAAACATGAACAAGCCCTCAACCAGTTATCAACTTTGCTATGAGTGACTGAAGTGGTACAGTTAAGCCACAAGAGAGAGCAAATTATTCTTGATTTACTCGTCATTTATTCATTTATTTCTTATGATGGTGACATTTTTCCGAATCAATGTATTGGAGATAAGCCGATAGTTTGTACCCATACTACCTGTTATAGAAGGCTTCCACCCCAGGTTTTGTTGACTGGGTTCTATTGTGCCCTTGGAATAGGACTTCTATACTTCTGTAAGCAAGCAAAGTTTCACCTCCCGTAATTCTTACTGAGACATTCCACGATTATATCAAAACCACATCCTCACACTGTACAATGACAGTCATAGACTGGGAAATGATGTAGTTATGGAGTGGTGAGTGTGTGTGTGTGTGTGGGGGGGGGGGGGGGGACTTCATTGTAACACATTTATAATTTCCTATAAATACCGTTGACAAGTCAACCGAATCCACACAACAAAACGTTTGACAGCAATAACACCAGCGTAAGGATGAGGGTTGCGATAATGATTTAAAATTAGGGCAAGATATATATGGTATGAGGTTTAATTGTAGTGGGGGGGGGGGGGGGGGGATGGTGACATTTTTCCGAATCAATGTATTGGAGATAAGCCGATAGTTTGTACCCATACTACCTGTTATAGAAGGCTTCCACACAAGGTTTTGTTGACTGGGTTCTATTGTGCCCTTGGAATAGGACTTCTATACTTCTGTAAGCAAGCAAAGTTTCACCTCCCGTAATTCTTACTGAGACATTCCACGATTATATCAAAACCACATCCTCACACTGTACAATGACAGTCATAGACTAGGAAATGATGTAGTTATGGAATGGTGAGTGTGTGTGTGTGTGGGGGGGGGGGGGGGGGAGACTTCATTGTAACACGTTTATAATTTCCTATAAATACCGTTGACAAGTCAACCGAATCCACACAACAAAACGTTTGACAGCAATAACACGAGCGTAAGGATGAGGGTTGTGATAATGATTTAAAAGGAGGGCAAGATATATATGGTATGAGGTTTAATTGTAGTGGGGGGGGGGGGGGGGGGTTCTATCATAATCTTAGGAAGTGACTATGTTTTCATGGGTTTGTGAATACAATTTTAGTTGGGGCTCGGTCTATCATAAGAGGGGTAATTGTCAGTAAACAAAACAATAGCAAAGGTTTATAGATTGTTTTCTTCCATACTAATGTACTTATTGGTGTTTAATGTCACCCTCCCTTAGTAGTGGGCAGCCGCGATAGCAACAGTGATGCACACATTCTGATTTGACTGTATGTGTGCATCACTGCCCCTGCAAAACTGAATTAGCTGTGTGAGTGCTTGATGCCACCCTAAGGTCTTCAAGAGAAGCAAAAAGGAGGAGGAAAACAAAAATTGATACCAGAGCAGAAACATTTGTTTTCATTGCTCATATGACATATTCGATCAATCTCAGATAATATCTTGTTTATGTAATTTTCTCTTGTTACAAGCAATTGGAAAGTGTCTGTGTTTATATATTACTTATGACGGTCACATTTTTTCGAATCAACTGTATTTGGGAAAGGCCAGTAGTTTACACCCATGCCACCTATTAAAGAGGGCTTCCATCCCGGGTTTTGTTGACTGGGTCCTATTTTGCCATAAGAATAGGAGTTCTATGCTTCTGGAAGCAAAACAGTGTTTCACCTCCCGGAATTCTTACTCTTCTTGATGATGACCTCGTTGTAAATATCGATAAACAATTCTAGGGAAATTCGATATTTACTTTGTCTAGCCTAACTCGTGGTCTAAATGGTCGCCGTGTATAAGCGTAAATAAACTACCTCGAACAAGAAGATTTAGTTACACGGACAAAGTATTACAGCATGTGGGACATCCAACCTGACTGGGTGACCTAATATGGAAATTATTACTATTTTCAAGTTGTAAATACTTGTTAGTTGATTAACTAGCTACATGTATCAGTAAACCACAACATTAGTATAACATTAGTATAAACGCTACATGGATCAGATTTGTAATTGGTGGGATTTTATTGACCATTTGGTTGCAATATTTGGTATCGGACAAACGAAAATAAAACAAAGAAATTAAAACCAATTGCTGACGAAGGAATAACGAGATTTATTCTCCTTAGTTATGTGACATCGTTTTTTTCCAGGCTACCGATTATCTTCACTGTGCATTATTAAGGATGAAGATAAGCGTGGGAGTTGTGGAAGCAGAATTGGTTGCATATAACCGAAGATAAACAATTTCGTCGGTGAGAGGTATGGAATGGAGTGGGGTGGTTAGCCAAGTGCATTAATATCTAGGACAGACAAAAATTCAAATTCGAAGTAGATTTTCAACTAACATAATACATGGACCCGTAATTATTTATCTACTAATCTTAACAGCAGATTAAGGGCCTATATAAGTAATGAAATTTTGTTCATTTTGAAAATTCTCACCTCTGATATTCCTTCAATTCAAATTAAATATACACAAAATGTACATCAAAATGAAGGATGGGATGTATAGAACACGAAACACATACGTAATCAACTCATTGAGTCGACTGAAGGCACCACTGGTTCCTGGAAGTCTGCTGCCGTATTCGCACCAGAACTGATAATTTAATAATATTTCACGAAAACAACTTGTGGCCAAATGTGCTTTATATATCCAAGAACAAAGCTAGGCATTTGTTGTGGGCAAAACTGTAGTATATTGAAGAGCATTACAGAAATTGACATTCTTATCAAAGTCTACATAAGTAACCCACAAGACAACAGGTATTGAAAATGTATATCTTGCCTAAGATAATTTGTTGGTTTTACAGTTTTGTCCAAAGCAACTATGCAAGTTGTGGGCAAAAATGTACACTTCTATTCAAAGCACCTATACAGAAGTTGTGGGCAAAACTGTAATGAGTGAAACAACATTACAGAATAAACATTTTTACTCTAAATACACACAGCTAACCAACAAAAAAACCTATGTTTAAAGTGTATACCTGGCCTAAAGATTATTTTATCGGATGCACATTGTTGTTCCAGGCAATTATTCAACAGTTTTGGGAAAAGCTGCAATGTGTGGAACAGCATCACTGCTATAGAATTCGCGGTTTTGTCCAAGGCAGTTATACAACTGTCCTGGGCAAAACTGTAACATGGAGAACAGCATTAATGAAATTAACATTCTTAGTTAAAGCCAACACAAATGACCTACTAAATAACACTTAGTGTAAATGTAAATGTATGCCTGTACTGAAAATTATTGCAAGGCAATTATACAAAAGTTTTGGGGCAAAGCTGCAATGTGTGAAACAGCATTACTGAAATTAACATTGTTCCCCAAAGCCTATGCCCGGACTGAAAGTAATTGCAAGGCAATTATACAACCGCTTTTGGGCAATGCTGCAATGTGTGGAACAGCATTACTGAAATTAACATTATTTCCCCAAAGACTACACAAGTGACCCACAAAACAACAGTTAGTAGCTGCAGTGTGTGGAACAGCTACTCAACAAAACAACCTAAATTGAAAATGTAAACCTGGACTGAAGATTATTTTATAGGATGCATATTGTTATTCAAGGCAATTAAACAACAGTTTTGGGAGAAGCTGCAATGTGTGGAACAGCATTATTGAAATTGCCATTTTAACCAAAAGCCAACACAAGTGACCCACTGAATAGCAGTTAGTGAAAATGTATACCTGAACTGAAAATTATTTTAAAAGATATACAGTTTTCGCCAAAATACCTGGGCTGAGACTTATTTTATTGGATTCATAGTTTTGTCCAAATCAAGTATACAACAGTCATGGGCAAATCTGTAATGAGTGGGACAGCACTGCTGAAATTAATATTCTTGCTCAAAGCCTACATGAATGACCCACAAAACAACAGTTATTGGAAATGGAAATCTGGCCAAAAAATACTTGATTGGATTTACAGTTTTCTCCAGAGTAACTGTGCAATAGCTGTTGGAAAAACAATAATGAGTGGAACAAGTTTACTGAATAAACACTCTTCCTGAAGGCCTACAGCTCTGTCCAAAATTGTTCCCAGAGACAAGCTAGCAAGCAAACTGTGTTTGTAAACCCACACAGGACATTTTTCCATTTGACAGACAATGACATTGACAGAAGCTTGTGTGAAATGACTACTATGTATAATGAGGTATAATAATGTAATGTGTCACCCACATGGCTGCTCTGTGTTTCAAATTCACCCAGAATAGCCATGTGTATGCACATAACCCTGCATATTCAACACTCAGACTGGGGACTGGGAACTCTGCAAGTATCCCACTATGTATTTCCCTACAGCAGACAATACAGACAAGTAGATAAAACAAGAGGCCCCACGTGGCCTTAATCGCTCACCTGACAAAGTGACTCTAAGAAGTATTTTAGGTCACCTTCACCATGTCATGCCTCATCAACATTAACTGGCTGAGTGATAGATTTTGTTTGAAGTTCAACATTTGTTACCTAAAATTAGTTTTATTTAAAATCATTGGTGTGTGGCTAATCTCCAATGATTTTTAATAAAGCAAATTTATCTCTGCAGACAAACTGGTTTAGCATGAAGCACAAACAAGGAATGTGAAGAGATAGCCTTGGACATCTCTCCCCAACTGTGGATATCTTCCATGTGCTACATGTATATATTTGCATGCAAGAAAACAAAAATTTTCACAAATTTTATTTTTTTTTATCATCATTGGAACAAGCTCAAACAGCTTATTCCAATAGGGGTATGGGAAGATCAGGTATATTTTTGAGACAGAAATGTGAATATATAAATAATGGTGTTTTTTTGTGAATGATGCTGGAGAATTTTGCGTAAAGATATGGTAAATGGTTTGTTCTAGATACAGAATGATGCAAAAGTATTTAAATTTGATTAGGCAAGTTGTTCCTATAATGCATTTAAAAACTGAAGTAACTGTTTTTTTGCTGACGAACTTTTAGATGTGTGTGTCTGTGTTTGTGTGTGTGTGTGTGTGTGTGTGTTTGTGTGTGTGTGTGTGTGGGGGGGGGGGGGGGGGGGGGGTAAGAGTGTTCTTGCAAACAAAATTCCTGAATAAATGGAAAATTTTATTTTTTGTGTGAAAGACATAGTGCGTGAATGTTGATTGGAACAAGCTTAGAGAGCTCATTTTAATGTGAAGTCATAAAGCTGTGTTTTACGTACGAAATTCTGGAATAACTAAAAAAATTGCTTTTTTGACTCAAAAAGCATGGTGTGCGACCTCTCATTGGAATGAGCTCAAAAAGCTCATTCCAATGGGGTATTTACAAGCGATAAGTACATGTATGTTTAAGAGACAAAAATTAAAATTTGAATAGCGATTTTTGCGAAGAATGCTGACAAGTTTTGGCAGTTATGCTGGTAAAAAGGTAAGATATGCAAAGTGGTTGTTTTTTAGAGGCGACATTTAATTAAGGGGAATTAACCCTTGATTACTGAGGTAACTTCTAAAACTACTGAAATTTCATGAAGCAATGTGAATAACAGACAACAGTTGCCTAAAAATTTCATGAATAACTAAAATTTTTATTCCTTTGTCTCGAAAACATGGCATATGACCTTTGTTGGAATGAGCTGAATGCGTGTGTTCCAATGAGGGGTCATAAAATTTGAACGAAGATTTGTGTGAATAATGCATTAGTACTGCTAGATTTGGGTAAACGGTTCACCCTGGATACCACCCCTTCTATAGTAGATCTTTTCTGCAAATTTTGTCTAAGATTCTATCAACTTTACAAATAAATACGTTCATGAATCACAATCAGATCCACCCTACAATGTTGCATACCAAATATCAAAAGATTCTGCCTGCTGGATCTGGAGAAGAAGATTTTTTAAGAAATATGCCTGAAATGCACTAAGTTAAAATTTGGGCTCCTATACGGAGCCCAAATATAAACCCAGGGGGCCGATTTGAACAAACTTGAATCAGATCCACCCCACAATGTTGCTTACCAAATATGAAAAGATTCTGAAGCTGGATCTGGAGAAGAAGATTTTTTAAGAAATTTGCCTGAAATGCACTAAGTTCGAATTCGAGCTTCTATAGTGAGCCCAAATATGAAACTAGGAAGCCGATTTGAACAAACTTGAATCAGATCCACCCCACAATGTTGCATACCAAATATCAAAAGATTCTGCCTGCTGGATCTGGAGAAGAAGATTTTTTAATAAATTTGCCCGAAATGCACTAAGTGCGAATTGGGCTTCTATATTAAGCCCAAATATGAATCCAGGGGGCCGATTTGAACAAACTTGAATCAGATCCACCCCGCAATGTTGCATACCAAATATCAAAAGATTCTGCCTGCTGGATCTGGAGAAGAAGATTTTTGAAGAAATTTGCCTGAAATGCACTAAGTGCGAATTCAGGCTTCTATATTAAGCCCAAATATGAATCCAGGGGGCCGATTTGAACAAACTTGAATCAGATCCACCCCGCAATGTTGCATACCAAATATCAAAAGATTCTGCCTGCTGGATCTGGAGAAGATGATTTTTTAAGAAATTTGCCTGAAATGCACTAAGTTCGAATTCGAGCTTCTATAGTGAGCCCAAATATGAATCTAGGAAGCCGATTTGAACAAACTTGAATCAGATCCACCCCGCAATGTTGCATACCAAATATCAAAAGATTCTGCCTGCTGGATCTGGAGAAGAAGATTTTTGAAGAAATTTGCCCGAAATGCACTAAGTTTGAATTCGAGCTTCTATAGTGAGCCCAAATATGAATCCAGGGGGCCGATTTGAACAAACTTGAATCAGATCCACCCCGCAATGTTGCATACCAAATATCAAAAGATTCTGCCTGCTGGATCTGGAGAAGATGATTTTTTAAGAAATTTGCCTGAAATGCACTAAGTTCGAATTCGAGCTTCTATAGTAAGCTCAAATATGAATCTAGGGAGCCGATTTAAACAAATTTGCATCAGATCCATCCCACAATGTTGCATACCAAATATCAAAAGATTCTGCCTGCTGGATCTGGAGAAGAAAATTTTTTAAGAAATTTGCCTGAAATGCACTAAGTTCGAATTCGAGCTTCTATAGTGAGCCCAAATATGAATCTAGGAAGCCGATTTGAACAAACTTGAATCAGATCCACCCCACAATGTTGCATACCAAATATCAAAAGATTCTGCCTGCTGGGTCTGGAGAAGAAGATTTTTTAATAAATTTGCTTGAAATGCACTAAGTTCAAATTTGGGCTCCTATACTGAGCCCAAATATAAACCCAGGGGGCCGATTTGAACAAACTTGAATCAGATCCACCCCACAATGTTGCTTACCAAATATGAAAAGATTCTGCCTGCTGGATCTGGAGAAGAAGATTTTTTAAGAAATTTGCATGAAATGCACTAAGTTCAAATTCGAGCTTCTATAGTGAGCCCAAATATGAATCTAGGAAGCCGATTTGAACAAACTTGAATCAGATCCACCCCACAATGTTGCATACCAAATATCAAAAGATTCTGGATCTGGAGAAGAAGATTTTTTAAGAAATTTGCCTAAATGCACTAAGTTCGAAATCGGGCTCCTATACTGAGCCCAAATATGAACCCAGGGGGCCGATTTGAACAAACTTGAATCAGATCCACCCTACAATGTTGCATACCAAATATCAAAAGATTTTGCCTGCTGGATCTGGAGAAGAAGATTTTTTAATAAATTTGCTTGAAATGCACTAAGTTCGAAATCGGGCTCCTATACTGAGCCCAAATATTAACCCAGGGGGCCGATTTGAACAATCTTGAATCAGATCCACCCCACAATGTTGCTTACCAAATATGAAAAGATTCTGCCTGCTGGATCTGGAGAAGAAGATTTTTTAAGAAATTTGCCTGAAATGCACTAAGTTCGAATTCGGGCTTCTATAGTAAGCCCAAATATGTATCCAGGGGGCCGATTTGAACAAACTTGAATCAGATCTACCCCGCAACATTGCATACCAAATATCAAAAGATTCTGCCTGCTGGATCTGGAGAAGAAGATTTTTGAAGAAATTTGCCTGAAATGCACTAAATTCGAATTCGAGCTCCTATAGTGAGCCCAAATATGAATCTAGGGAGCCGATTTGAACAAACTTGAATCAGATCCACCCTACAATGTTGCATACCAAATATCAAAAGATTCTGCCTGCTGGATCTGGAGAAGAAGATTTTCAAAGAAATTTGCCTGAAATGCAGTAAGTTCAAATTTGGGCTCCTATACTGAGCCCAAATATAAACCCAGGGGACCGATTTGAACAAACTTGAATCAGATCCACCCCACAATGTTGCATACCAAATATCAAAAGATTCTGCCTGCTGGATCTGGAGAAGAAGATTTTTAAGAAATTTGCCTGAAATGCACTAAGTTCGAAATCGGGCTCCTATACTGAGCCCAAATATGAACCCAGGGGGCCGATTTGAACAAACTTGAATCAGATCCACCCTACAATGTTGCATACCAAATATCAAAAGATTCTGCCTGCTGGATCTGGAGAAGAAGATTTTTTAATGTTTTTCCCATTGCCTACAGTGTTAAAAAGTGCTGACTCAGCACTTTTTCAAAGTCCCGAAACTGTACCCTATGATAAAACCGATGGCAATTTTTTTTTACCAATCCTTTCTGTTGGTCCTAAGGAAGCTGCACACCAAATAAAAATTCTCAGTGCCGTGCAGTTTTGGAGATATGGGCGTTTTAAATTTTTTCTATTTTTAGCTCCTGCGGTTCCCACGGGGCTGCGGGAAAATTTTTTTTTGCATAAATCAAGTACTCATGACCCAATAAGCCCTCACATAAAATTTGGTTCAAATCAGCCTCTCGGTTTGGAAAATAGAAATTTTGGGCGGGGCAAAAAATTTTGCCCCTCTCATAACAACGCCAAGTATAGCCCCACAAACTTCTCTTGAACAAATCTGAGTCTACACCTCAAAAGGAAGCTGCACACCAAATATCAAGTCTCTGCTACTGCTGGTTCATGAGAAGAAGATTTACAAAGATTTTGGTGCCCCTTGGGGGCGTGGCACCACCCAGGAGGAGGGGCAACTTCATTTGAACAAATCTGAATTGGCATTAGGTAATAAACATTTAGCCAACATTTGAATAAAATTGGGCTAGTGGTTTAGGAGGAGAAGTCGATAATGTAAAGTTAACGCCGGACGGACGACGACGGACGACGGACGACGGACGACGGACAGAAAGTGATTAGTAAAGCTCCCCTTGAGCTTCGCTCAGGTGAGCTAAAAAGAGCAACAAGCAAGTGTATATATGGCCTAATAGTAGTTTATTGGATTTACAGTTAGTTTTATCCAAAGCAACTACGTAACAGTAGTTGGTAAAGCTGTAGTGAGTGGAACAGCATTACTTTCTTACTCAGTGCCTACATGAGTGACCGACAAAACAGCAGTGTGTAAAAGTGTATATCTGGACTGATAATTATTATAAAGGATTTACAGTTTTCTCCAAAGCAACTATACAACAGCTGTGGGAAAAACTGTAATGAGTGGAACAACATTACTAAGTAAACACTCTTACTGAGAGCATACAGCTCTGTCCAAAACCATTATCAGAGAAAGACTACTATACAACAGCTGTGGGAAAAACTGTTATGAGTGGAACAACATTACTAAATAAACACTCTTACTGAGAGCCTACAGCTCTGTCCAAAACCAGTATCAGAAAAAGACAGGCAAATAGATAAAAAAAATAGCAAACGAACAAGCTGTGTCTGTTAACCCATACAGAACATTTCTCTATTCATAAATGTAACAGCACTGACTGAAGCTTGTGTGAAATGACTATTATGTTGGATGAGGTATAATAGAACATTTCTCTATTCATAAATGTAACAGCACTGACTGAAGCTTGTGTGAAATGACTATTATGTTGGATGAGGTATAATAAAGTTATGTATCACCTACATGGCTGCTCTGAGTTTCAGGTTCATCCATAACAGTCATATGCACACACATAAACATACATGTTCAACTTTCAAACTGAGGATTTAGAACTCAGTAAGTATGCCAATCTGTATTTCCCTATAGCTTAATCTAAGTCATCAATCTGCAAAACTAGATAAGCTTTGTAGCAATTTTTTAAAGTGTTTCGTAGGATACTTGTCTCACAGAAACCCCAATGTCAAAACTCCCTATTTTTGTCCTACAGTGACCGTTGGGAGCGGGAGAGCAGGAGAGTGGAAATTCACTCTCCACTTTTAGATTTTACGAGAGTGAAAAATTTTAGGAGAGTGATTTTTAAAATATAACTGTAACATGGCAATTTCAAGGTGGAACATGGTTTAATGTCATTCAAAACTTAAAAGGGCTGTATTTCAGTTATTATTCAAGGTGGAACATGGTTTAATGTCCTCCAATACGCGACCAGCGACCGCAGTTTTTAGACCAAAGTTACGATTTTTACCTGTTATCAGGGAACAAGACCACTCGCCCCCGTGCCAACTCGCCCCCTTGCTGGTGGGCCAACTCGCCCCGGGCCAACTCGCCCTCGGGCCAATTCGCCCCCAGGTGGAATAACGAGGATTGGTGGTGATTGCTGTTGAGAAATCAGTAGGCCTAATAACGCGCGATTTCCAAAATAATTGGTTTTATGACGTTTCGGCCTTGAGACATTTCGGCCCTAAGAGGCCAAAACGTCTTAGAAATTGGGCCGAAACGTCTTCACGTTCGGTAATTCTTTTTTAGATGTGATTGTGTGGAGGGGTTTGTGGAGTTTTAAATCCTTTACCCAACATAAATAAGAATTTTGGGGCGAGTTGGCCCGATTTTGGGGGCGAGATGGCCAACTTCGAAAATTATCGTTAATTATTTTTTTATTTGAATTAAATAGAATTATTTTATATTTCCTGTTACTTACAGATTTCTGAATTAGTAATCCCATTTATATCCGATTTTCTTTTAATCATCAACTTCACAGACTTAGTACATTCCAGCACAAATAAATTTGACAGTCTGACTGAAACATCCCCCCAATCAAGCAGCACAGTTGCAATGTAAACATAACAGATGAGTAATCATGAACAAAACATGTCATCAGATTAACGCTTTGGCGGTACTCACTTTGTTCTTAATTCCTTTGATTTCTTTGACTGTTGCGATTATTTTCATTATACCTACCCAGTGAACAAACTGGTCCCAATACTTTAGAACGCAGTAGAGACAGTGGAATCGCGCATCAGAAATTCGTTTTTTCTTCATTTCATGGCGGCACTTTTTCACTTTAAACGTCATTTCGGATTATAATTTGGACTTTTTATTCCTCAAATATATTACTGGAAATATTTTTTTATTGGAAATAATTTTTTATTTCTTCCGGATTTGTAACAAAAACATGAATTGGTAAGTAGACCTAATAGAAAATTTGATTAAAAATTTGTAAAAACAAAAACGTGAGCAGATATAAATAACACAAAATTCTTATTTATGTTGGGTAAAGGATTTAAAACTCCACAAACCCCTCCACACATCTAAAAAAGAATACCGAAAATGAAGACGTTTTGGCCCGATTTCCAAGACGTTTCGGCCTCTTAGGGCCGAAGCGTTATTAGGCCTACTCATTTCTCAACAGCAATCACCACCAATCCTCATTATTCCACCTGGGGGCGAGTTGGCCCGAGGGCGAGTTGGCCCGGAGGTGAGTTGGCGCACCACCAAGGGGTCGAGTTGGCCCGGGGGCGAGTGGTCCCGTTCCCGTTGAAATTGACATGTTACCGGTACCTGAAACACGATGGCAAATTGGGTGGGTGGGGGCGGGATCTCTTGGGGGGGGGGAGCTCCCAATGAAATGTTTTTTCCAAACAAATCTTATTGCAGTAAGAGATTTTGTGGAAATTTTAAATCAACATGCGATTTTGCACTCAATTGTCTTGTTTGAGTTGAAATTGTATTCGGACCCCCTATGCTGTCGCCAGTATCGGCGCATTTCGTTTCTCTCTTCAAGCATCGTGAAAGCGAAACTCGAAATGCACCCCTTCTCAGCAAACCTGTCGTCAGCGACCACCTGTCTTTAACGACCATTTTTGGCAAGTCCCAAGGGTGGTCGCTCATGACAGGTTCTTCTGTACTTTGCACTTCTCCGACGAAGGCTTTGAACACGACCGGAAGATAAACGTGCGCGACTAATTACTCGCGGTATACGAAAAAGCGGTGCGCGATGGTGCGCTGGCGCGATTGCTCGCCGTTCCCAATGGTCACTGGTCCTATCACTGTTAAATTAAGTTAACTTATGTTAGAGCTTTATATTAAATATGTAAATATGTAATAAGCTTCCTGTGCACAATTATGGAGCAGTTATGTATTGTATAATATAATATAATATATATATGTATGATATAATATAATTGTATACTTCTCCAACTAATCCCTGTGTGGAACCCAATTTGGACAGTATGCTTTGGAATACTTTGGAATGTATAACAGACTGTGTATTCAGACATAATGTGTATTCATCATGTTGTATCAATCCCATTACTTCTTCTAGCCAGGCATATTATAGTAAACGTACAGAAGTACAAAATATATTAAAGTGTCACGGTCAACAGTTCACGACCAATAGTCAGTGATCTGACCACTCTTTCCAATTTGACTGTGGTGTTTCCTTGAATTCGAGTACAACTCTAATACCAGAAAGTCGTATCCTTGTTTTGTAGTGTTTTTCATTCCTGAGTTTAAAGGCAACATTTGAGAGTCTTCCCCTCTCTCTTTTTAGAGCATGGGGTAGATCTGTTCGAACACTTTTTCTGGTCCCTCTAAGGTTAGGGGCAGAGGTTAGCAAAAGTTGTTTGTCTCGATCACTACCAAGTTTGATTATCATGCATTTCGGGGGAGGGGAAGTGGCACTACTATTCACATTTGAGCACGGCAGCCGATGGGCGTTAACCAGCCTCCCAACTATGTCACATGCCTTGTTGTCTTCCAGTTTCAAGTCATTTCTGAGAAAGTCTGAGACAGTTGAATAAGAATCTTCATTAACCGATGAATGAAACAACAGCACAATTCTCTACGCCGTGAACCAATAAGTTAGATTATTCATTTTAAACATAGAAATGACTTGAAGCCAACAAAAATAGAATCAAACCTCTGTTATGAGCAGAGCAGACGAATTGCAGCAGAAGCTAAAAATTCATGTTATTCGAGGATTTCTCTAAAAATCATCTCGTAGATCTTCAAGAAAAATTGGTCAGATCTCAGATCTTAGTGTGACAGTACAAGTTGCATGTACAAAATATTCCAGTAAGCATTTGTTAACCCTATGCAGGTTCTCAAACATCAAAATGTTGATGAAATGGGTTGTGTTCACGTACCCACAGCACCCAAAGTTGAGAGGAGATATGAACATAAGTGGAAGTAGAATTCACTGAGAATTATTTTTGGAAGTAATAAGAGTATTACAAAAACAACCCTTAACCCGTTTTGGGCTGGATAGACAATCATACCCATCAAAAGCCATCCAAAAAAAGCTTAAAATTCATGCTCTCCCTGGATTTCTCTGAAAATATTATGTAGATTTTAAAGACAAAATGGCCATTCACATTTCTTGGTGTGGCATTACAAGTTGCATGGATAAATATTCCTGTTAGCACTTGTTAACCCTCTGCAAGCTGCCAGACATCAATATTTTGGATACATTTGAGAATAAATGGTCCATTTTCAAATAGCCTCAACACTTTGTGGGTATGTGGCAAACAAACATAACTCATTTTGTTGGCCATTAACCTGTCGCACGACGATATTGATATTAACCCTCTCCACCATTAATGATGTTTTTGCCTAAACATTTGAGATTACTACTCTACCCACCTTTCTCATAACATCAATCAAGGACCTTCAGTGAGACAGTCAAAAACAATTCATCAGACACTCTGGGGTCATGAAAAATCATGGAATCGCATCTGGAAAAACCACGATTCTCCAGAATCATAAAGTCTAGTTGTATATTATTTTTCACCTACTGTTACCAAAACCGTTACAATTGAATATTTGCTGAAAGCGTCTAATTATGGATTGACAAAAGTGGCCATGGGAAAAACTACCCACGAGTGGATTTTGACTATTCCGCGGTGGCTGTACCATATTTTCAGATGTTATAAAACGTAGACATTTTCTCACGTTGTGGGAAAGCATTTGATAACACTCTCCTGGTAGGCACACATTGTTGTAATGCAGTTGAAAATATATGAAGGAACGAGTGGAGTTATATTTATTTATGTATTGGTGTTGAAGGCCACATACTTATGCACAATGGCTAATCGTGGTCGTGGCAGTTTTACAGGTGAAGGAAGTCGGAATACCCGGGGAGAACCACGGAGCATCGATGAGCAACTGTCATCTCCTCAACATTCTCTGTTCAAGCTCCACTCAGGCAGGGTTACAGTGGTTGAAGAAGTGTGCTCCATCGACGTGCAGTACGCTTTAGTACACAGCGTCATCCTGCTCCCATGTGGGCAGCCGGGATAAACTACCTTTCCCAGGGACACAACGTGGGCAGGGATCGAACTCGGGCCCTCTAGCATAGACGTCCAACAGTCTACCACTGGGCCACCGATGAGTGGGTTTAGGAAGCAGTGTTCAACTCCTAAACAAGCTCCAGTAGTGGGACCGTAAAAGCGTGTAACTGTGAAATTGTATAGCTGTGTGTATTATTCAGATGAGTTACTGAAAATCAGCCTTTCCAATTTACAAAAGTGCAAAAATAACCTGTACATTTGAAGATGATTTCTAACGATAGAGAAACAATAGGCCCCAAGTGGCCTTAATCGCTCACCTGCCAAAGCGGTTCAAAGAAGTTTTTGTGGTCACATTCAGTTAGACATGGTTAATCAACACTAAATAGGAATGAAGTCATAAAAGGCAAATTTCATGGAAAAAACATTAAGGAATGGATTTGAACAAACCTGAACCTAATATACACCCTTCTGCCACCCCCTCACCCCTCCCCCAGAAATCCCAAATATTGAGCTAGGGATTCAAATTGAACAAACTTGAATCTCACCCCTATGGATGCTCCATACCAAATATCAAAAGATTCTGATTGGTGGATCGGAAGAAGATTTTTAAAGAATATTCCTCATAGTGCACTAATCTGAACATTTGGGCTCCCAGAGAGAGCCCAAATATGGACCCAGGAATTTGCTTTCAACAAACATGTGAATGAATCTTCAATAAATGTGATATGTGAAATATGAAAGCCTTTGGAGCATCGGTATGGGAGAAGATGATTATTTTATGTTTTCCCATTACTCAGTGTCAAATATGATGACTCAGTCCTGGGAAAGTACCCTATGATAAAACAGATGGCATTTTTTTATCATTTCTTTCTACTGTTCTTAAGGAAGCCAGTGACGTGTAGTTTTGGAGATATGGACGTTGTACATTTTTTTCTATTTTTAGCTCCCGCGGTTTCCATGGGGTAATGGGAAATTTTGTTTTGGCATAAATCAGGTACTTATGACCCAATAAGCCCTCATATCAAATTTGGTTCCAACTGGCCTCTCAGTTCGTAAAAGAGAAATTTTGGTACAATTCGGGCTCCCACAGGAAGCCCAAATATGAGCCTAGTGACTTGGCTTTAACAAACTTTTATCTCGCCTCCCTAAGGACACTGTTGACCCAATATCAAAAGATTCTGACTGGTGGATGTGAAGAAGATTTTTGAAGAATATTACTCATATTTAACTAAGTTATAATTCGGGCTCCCACAGTGAGCTAAAATATGAACCCAGGGACTTGGCTTGAACAAACTTGAATCTCACCCCCTAAGGATGCTGCCTACCAAATATCAAAAGAGTCTGATTGGTGGATCTGAAGGTTTTTAAAGAATATTCCTCATATTGCACTAATTTGAACATTTGGGCTCCCACAGAGAGCCCAAATATGGATCCATGGAATTGATTTCAACACATATGTGAATCAATCTTCCAATGATGATGTTATATGTGAAATATGAAAGCCTTTGGACGAGTGGATTGGGAGAAGATTCTTTAATGTTTTCCCCATTACCCAGTGTTAAAAAATGCTGCCTCAGGACTTTTTCAAAGTCCCGAAAAAGTACCCTATGATAAAACCGATAGCAATTGTTTTGGACCATTCCATTCTGTTGGCCCTACGGAAGCTTCACACCAAATAACAATTCTCAGTGCCGTGTAGTTTGGCGATATGGACATGTTAATTTGTTTCTATTTTTAGCTCCTGCGGTTCCCATGGGGTGACGCGATAACATTTTTTGACATAAATTAACCACTTATGACCTGATAAGCCAGCATATCAAATTTGGTTCAAATCAGCCTATCAGTTTGTAAAATACAAATTTCGGGGGGGGGGGGGGGGCGGGGGGGGGGGGGGGCAAAAATTCTTGCCTCTCCCATAATGACGGCAAATATAGTCCCTCTAACTTCTCATGAACAAATCTGAATCTAAACCTCAAAAGGAAGCTGCACACCAAATATCAAGACTCTGCTACTGCTGGTTAATGAGAAATTCTTTTAAAATTTAAGCACACTTTTTGGGCGTGGCCCCGAGGGGCCGGACATCTTGATTTGAACACCAGATTTGGTTCAATGTGGTCGAGTAGTTTGTGAGAAGTCGATAATGTAAAGTTAACGCCGGACGTCGACGACGGACAGAAAGTGATCAGTAAATCTCTTCTTGATCTTCGCTCAAGTGGGATAAAAAAATGTTAAAAGGGACATTGCTTCAATAATGGTAGGACATCAGACAATGAGTGCCTATTTGTATAACTAGAAACCACCATTAACAAGTGTACCGAATTTGGTCACTTTTGCTTAACAAGAGCCAAACCTGGGGGTTGTATAATACGCCCTAGTAGGTTTTTTCAACTTGCATATAAGAACCATTGTTTCCATTCAACAAATAACCGCTCTTTGTATAAATTGATCTAATATTAACTGGAGCGAAACCGGGGGTAGAGAACTGCTATAGAAATTCTCCAAGTCCCAAAAGGTACATACCTTTGTAGTGAACCTCAAGTCAAACCTGACATTTAGATTAGTATAATTTGCACCAAATTTGGTTGAGGTCAAATAAGCAGAACTCAAGTTATTATCCGGTAATCAGAATGTGGATGAAAATAAGCAATTTCTAAGTAGAAAAGGCTCATAATTCTTGTGAAAATCATCGGACCAAAGTCACTTGGAACGTAACCTTTACTTTTATCTTTGGCCGTAATCTGTGAATCCAAACTCAAATTATGACCTGGAAACAGAAGAGTTTACAGATGGATGGACAGATCAATCACATAATACATGTCATCCTTTTCAAAACGAATCGTCCCCTGGGTTCCAATGTGTTCTATGTGAATGTATAAAACAAAGATTTAAATTAAAATAATTAAATGAATTGAAGTAACAACTGATTCACAAACTTCCAGATTACCAAAATTTAATAAAATACCCTAAAAATCTCAACAATCAGAGAGTTTCGAATCTAGGGAATAGATCGACTAGGTCGAAGCTATTAGTGCTGGGGCGATCACGAAAACTGTTCCCGACTCGAGATCCAAGGTCTACCAGTTAGGTTTGATAGTACCAAATGTTTGAACAAACCTTTTCATAACAGCTGAGAGATAATCTGGAGCAGTGTACGTGCACAATTTCTACTTGAATGGTAGTAGTATTAACAGAATACTAACCTGGAGAAGTTCTTGAAGCAGCATTGATTAAGTTGTATACCCCGTTGTAAATGTAAACTCCATGTCATTTTGTCAAATATGTTAACTTCTGTGCGAACTTTGAAAAAGATTGGGTAACCTGATTGAGAAATACTACAGACAAGAATCTATCAATCTGGACAGGCAGACGGACAGCCAGGGATGTGGCGACAGGGGGCGGTGTGTGTGTGGGGGGTGGTGGTGGGGGGTGGGCGGGGTCTCACCCCCCCACCCCAGCTAGGAGTATTTTTTTTCAATAGATGGAAATTTCGAGGTCAAAAATCAGATAGTTGGAAATTCAATAAATTAACATTGTTCATGAAAAATATTAAAATTCCAACCAATTATGAGAAATTTTGATCTTTTATTTCCAACTGGAAACTTGAGTTTGAAATTTCCTACTCTAAAATTGACATGACCTCAAATTTTCGACTCTGACGTCAATCCAGTAAATTTTCTGACCCAGACACATTATATAAATGATGCTTTTTCCGCTTCAGGGCTAGTGAAAATTTTCAGAAGGGTTCATAACCCTTTACCCAACGCAGACGATTTCAAAATTCATTATTTTAAATACCATTTTTAAAAAAAATTCAACAAAACCATATCATGTGATCCGTCTTTGGAACGAGCTCGACGAGCTCGTTCCAAAGAGGGGTCACATGATATGGTTTTGTTAAAAGTTTTCGAAAAATAATATTTTTTCAGCAGCTGTATTTGCATATTACGCGGACGGATGCGGGCGATTCGTTGGGTAAAGGGTTAAAAGATATCACCCAGCGCTGCAGTGCAACCACCTATCGAAATCACTCACAGTTGGAATTTACACCGGTGGCACCCCAGCTGAAACCCTCTAGCCACATCCCTGCGGACAGCCCATTTACATAATTATGGTTCATAAACTCCAGTCAAACTTGAAACCACACTTGCACAGGTTCTCTTAGTAGTTAACTTGTGTACCAAGTTTGAAAAGGATTGGACAAAATGTGGCAAAGAAATGGTCTGGACAAAAATGTGCCCACAGACTATAATTTCTATGTCAGACGTTAGCATGACTGTGGCTCGGAAATTCCATTCAAACTTGAAATCACACTTGCACAGGTTTTCATTGCGGTCAATGATTGTGCCAAGTTTAAATAACTAATGGCTGACACACGCTCGATCAATTTAAACGGACAGATGAACCCATTTACGTAATGTGACCATTTGTTTCAAACGGGCGTATAAAATGTGGCTGTACTTTAATGAACAAAACTGAAAATGAAAGTGTCAATGAAACTGCAGCTCAACCAGTCCAAGAAAATGACAGAACTAAACAAAGCTCTGGTAATGGTAAGGTGAGTTCATGGTGTGTTCATACAGTGGCGGCGCCAGAGTTACAGAAGTGAGGGGGTACAGTTAGGTATTGGCCGCCGCGCGTAAGTTTTAAAAAATTTCCTCATTTTCGGTAGGGGACACCCCTCCCGAAGTTGAGAACAATTTTAAAACTTACGTTGTAAATGGTGTTCTCTGGAGCATTCTCAAACAATTAAATTAAAACAGTTTTATCCTTTTGAAACTTACTGGTTAGGTTTTTCAGTTATAGAAAACGTCGTACATAGTGACATTTAACGGAAGAACGCTGTTGTAAAATGCGCGCACAAAGCACCAAACGACATTCAAATCGAAAATGAAAGTAGGCTGCATTCAAAACGGATGCGTTGCACGCTCTCGATTCTGGCATTCCTCGAATACTCGTAAGCGGTGTGTTTCAGACCGTTTGAACTCGGCACGCCTTGTTGCAATCTGGGCCCTCGACTCTTGTTTGTTGTTTGCCGCTAATGTGTGTGTGTTGGGGGTGGGGGTGCACACACAAACATAATTTAAAAACTTCTCTGATTTAGTGCACTTGGGAATATGGAATTAAGAATACCCACCATTACACTGCAACGTTCAATACAAAAATTAAAATGACAGTATTTTTTTTACTACGCTTGGTGAAAAAGGTGGAGTGGTAAGTACCCCCCCCCCCCCCCCCCCCCCCCCCCCATTGCGCCACCACTGTATTCATGTAAAACACAGGTCTCGCATACAGAGCTGTGGTGGTCTTGGAAGTGGTAGAATTTTTAACTTTTGTCATATCACCAGAAACACTTGCAACTGTTCATCACACAGACCAACGTACAACCCGGTCGTCCATGTTACGAAATTTACGAAAGTGCTTTTTGTGTTTTCTCCCCAGAAGTTGTAAATAATTGCAAAGTGAACAAGAGGCCCCTGACAATAGTTCCTTAAAGAAGTTTTTAATTATGATCTATGGATAGTTAACACTACAAAGTAATCAAGTTATTTAATTATTTATAACTCTGTCGTCCATGCCAGATGATCTGTTTCTAGTACTGTGATGCTACCACAGAAATACATAATGCTCCGATTTCCAGTAATGCAAAACTTAGGAGTCCAGATATCAACCTAGGAACTTAACTTGAACAAACTTGAGTCTGATCTCGTCCCTTTCACCACCAGGATACCAAATGTGAAAACATTGTAACTGGGGGGTCTGAATATGACTTTTAATGAAATTTCCTCATATTGCAGTCAACATTTCGGTCCACATAGGAAGCCAAAATATGAACCCAGGGACACGATTTCAACAAATAAGAATGCGACCACCCTAATGATGTGGTATACCAAATAAGAAAGCATTCTGACAAGTAAATCTGAAGAAGAGGATTTTAAAAGACATTTCCTCATATTGCGCTATGTTAAAATTTGGACTACCATTGGAGGCCAAATATTAACCTGGAGACCTGATTTGAACAAACTTGAATCCGACCCACCCAGAGATATACATTACGTGTAGATCAACTGTATGAAAGCAATCTCCAAAATCCCTGGTAATTTTGTATGATGATGTGATGCAATCACCTTTTGACCAGCTCAATTAAACTCATGCAATCTATAGAGGAACTACTTATTAGAGGCTAATTAACTGGTAGAGTGCTGAATTATTTTTGACCATCAAAATTTGTTCACATGTCTTTGCCTTGTTACAATTTATGGGAGAGTGCCTTTAGGCTTTAGGCACTCTCCCATAAATCGTAACAAGGCAAATCTATACAGACTAAATAATTTCTCTTCAATGATAATATGAAGCATATCCACTGAATATGAGGCCTTTACATTACGGTCCCTGCACATCAGAGTAAAGCCCAAATATGGGCTTCCAGCACTCTACCAGTTAATGAGCTTTTCAGCTTAGTGAATGACAATCAACACATTCCACTTATCTCAATGACTGTTTCATTAATCATTGTAAATAAACAAGAAACTAGAGAAACAGAATTTACTGCATCCAGTGAATTCAAGTCTTGTGAAAAGGGTTAAAGTATCAGGAAAAAACTATATAGAAAGAACATTTATGGGGGCTTATTTTCTGGAGTAAAATATTTTTTAACAATTCAGAAATGTTTTTGTGTTGACAGTATTTACAGATATTCATACAGGAATCGGAACCATTTTTCTAAGAAACTGGAAAAGGCACAACATTTAAAGGGTTCGATCAAGTAATCAGAAATCGACATTACTGGTTCTGCCGCTTATTTGAATGACATACGTGTATAATCGTCAGAGTTGTTATAAAATGCAATTCCTAATAGTTCTGAAAAATGTGCAATTAATGACCTCTGTGAACTGCAGTGAGGTGGACCGCATTGAGGTGGACCACATTTTAAACCCCAACAAGTTCAACTAATTCGATGTAGGTCGCATGTCTATAGGTTATACCAAGCCTGAAGTATGAACATAAACCACTTTAAAAATATCGGCACCACCAACTCCAGATCTCCCATATTTGCAGATGACAGCGAATATTCATATTAGCTAGAAAATTTTAAGGTACATAGTACCTGTGGAAACTGTATTGCAAGTGAAAAAGTTCAGTAATGTTGGAATATGACCGTAAAAAAGACTTAAAGGCCACAAGAGCCTATCTGGAGGATTACTGGCATTGATAAAATACTGAGGTTCCAACGATGGCAGAATGTGTTTAGAGCAACAGTGTGAGAATGGAAAGGGTTATCTTTACTCTCGTGTTGCATTAAATAAAATTTTGCGACCCATATTAAGATCTTGAGAGGGTTAAATACTCAATTTAAATATTCAATTTTAACCTATTAAAAACGAGCTCATTCCAATGAGGGGTCATAAGCTATGTTTTTCAAGCAAAAATGAAAAAATAATAAAAATTGAATGAGAATTTCTGTGAATGACGCTGGTCGGTTTTTGCCGTTGCACTGTGTAAAAGGTTAAGTATGCCTTATTGAGAGGGTTAAAAGCACGCCATTTAAAAAAGTACACAGCGCCACCATGCCCCCTCGTGAGCAATCGGGATTACATGCCTTACCAAGGACACAACACAGATACACATGGCGACGTCAGTACTATAAACCTCTCTTTTTGAAGTTCAACGTCGTACAGTTAAAACTAAAAGTCCTGTCATGAAATGCGCACAAATAGGACGTTGATGTGCGCGTTAATGTACGCGTTATGGCCCAAGT
Organism: Pictodentalium vernedei; assembly: GCA_031216915.1. NCBI lineage: Eukaryota > Metazoa > Mollusca > Scaphopoda > Dentaliida > Dentaliidae > Pictodentalium > Pictodentalium vernedei. The sequence goes on along the minus strand of CM062296.1, from coordinate 863,623,862 downwards.
AAAGCTATCAAATTCTGTACATATGGCCTGTGCACAAGCAATGTTTCAGCCAATGGACCTCCGGGTAACCCGGAGGTCCATTGGCAGAAACATTGCATGTGTTTGCTATGAGTAACCAGGAGAACCTGCCGTGCTTTGGATGCCATTCGATATGGCAATTGCACGCAATTCCAACGCGCAATTAAGCCTAGATAAGCGCACTATTCGTGACAGGACTTCTAGTTTTAACTGTAACCTCATCAGCTTCACGTGCCTGTCTGATCCATTTGACCCTTTACCTAACATGAAAAACAGACGACGCTTGCAAACAGAATTCTTGAATAACTCATTTTCTTGTCTCAAAAACATAGGTTATGACCCCTCATTGGAACGAGCTCGATGAGCGCATTCCAAAGAGGGGGCACAACCTATGCTTTTGAGACAAAACATGAAATGAAAGTGTCAATGACACTGTAGCTCAACTTGTCAAGACAAAGACATGTACATGTATAGTATGTGACACAGCAATGACAAACATCTAGGTAATGACCTGATAACAAAGGTACATATAAAGTATTGTAACGGTCTGTACATAAATACTGACCGTTGCCTGTAACAAATGTATAGGTAAAGTATTGTAAAGGTGGGTGACAGTCAGATGCTGAACTAGAAAAAATCATTGAGTCCCAGAGTGGGTCTGACTGAACCCCAAAATATTTGTTCTCATAGCACAGTGATAACAAAGGCACCCCAAAACACACTCGTTCCTGTCCCAAGGTGAAAACAAAAGTACTCAAGAAGTTTTGTGAAGATCAGTTCATAAATACGAGCTGTATAGAACTTGTGACAAAAAACTGATTGGACCTAATTTCGGTACAAAATGGCCACTGGCAGCCATCTTGAATTTTGGACCGTACCCAGAAACACTCATTCTCATCCCAAGGAGATAACAAAGGTACCCAAGAAGTTTTGTGAAGATCGGTTCATAAATACAGCCTTTACCCTGAGCCGTATTGACATGTGTGCTTACATTGTGTAAGTTGCACTGAATAAATCAAAGTTCATCTAATTTGCATAATTTCTGCACGAAAAAAAACCCCTTACAATATGTGATGTATTCCATGTTACTAAACAATCATACAAAAATTTATTAAAATCAGAACTTTCATACAGAAGTTCTATACAAAAGACTGATTGCACTAATTTTGGTACAAAATGGCTGCTGGTGGCCATCTTGAATTTCGGACCACACCCAAAAACACTCGCTCTCATCCCACGGTGATAACAAAGGTACCCAAGAAGTTTCGTAAAGATTGGTTCATAAATATGGCCTCTAGTCTGAGCTGTATAGAAGTTGTGTACAAAAAACTGATTAGACCTAATTTCGGTACAAAATGGCCACTGGCAGCCATCTTGAATTTTAGACCGCACCCAGAAACACTCGTTCTCGTCCCAAGGTGATAACAAAGGTACCCAAGACATTTCGTGAAGATCAGTTCATAAATACAGACTCTAGTCTGAGCCGTATTGACATGTGTACTTACTGTGTGTAAGTCGCACTGAAAAAATCAAAGTTCATCTAATTTGCATAATTTCTGCACGAGAAAAAAACCCGTATTATATGTGATGCAACCCATGGTACTAAACATTCACACAAAAAAAATATTCAAATCAGGGCTTTCATATGGAAGTTCTGTGCAAAAGTCTGATTGCACCTAATTTTGTACAAAATGGCTGCCATCGGCCATCTTGAATTTCGGACCGGACCCCAAAACACTCGTTCTCGTCCCACGGTGATACCAAAGGTACCCAAGAAGTTTCGTAAAGATCGGTTCATAAATACGGCCTCTAGCCCGAGCCGTATTGGCATTTGCACTTACAGTGCTGAAAGTAACCCCAAAAAACATCAAAATTAGTCTAATTTGCACAATTTACGTACGAGAAAAAAACCCGTATTATATGTGATGTATCCCATGGTACTAAACATTCATACAAAAAATTATTCAAATCAGAGCTTTCATATGGAAGTTCTGTACAAAAAACAGATTTCTGCATCGTCGGTACAAAATGGCAGCTGGCAGCCATCTTGAATTTCGGACCGCACCCAAAAACACTCGTTCTCGTCCCACGGTCATAACAAAGATACCCAAGAAGTTTCGTAAAGATCGGTTCATAAATACGGCCTCTAGCCCGAGCCATAGCAGCTTGGCACTTACAGCTCTGAAAGTAACACTAAATAAATCAAAGTCAGTCTAATTTGCATAATTTCTGCACGAGAAAAAAACCCGTATTATATGTGATGTATCCCATGGTACTAAACATTTATACAAAACTTTATTCAAATCAGAACTTTCATACAGAAGTTCTGTACAAAAAACTGATTTTTGCATCATCGGTACAAAATGGCCACTGGCAGCCATCTTGAATTTCGGACCACACCTAAAAACACTCGTTCCCGTCCCAGGGTCATAACAAAGGTACACAAGAAGTTTCGTAAAGATCGGTTCATAAATACGACCTCTAGCCCGAGCCACAGCCAATTGTTGATGTACGGACAGACGGACAGACGGACAGACGGCCAGACGGACAGACGGACAGACGGACGACGGACGACGGGCCATGACAATAGCTCAAATTTGACTTCGTCAAAGTTGAGCTAAAAATAATGAAACTCAATTGTCGATTTTTGTGAATAGCGCAGACCGGTTTTTCCCGTTACGTTGGGTAAAGGGTTAAAAGGTCTTAGAATGCATCTAGGGCCCTAAAGAAGCCAAGCGGGAAATAGAATGCATCTAGGGCCCTAAAGAAGCCAAGCGGGAAATAGAATGCATCTAGGGCCCTAAAGAAGCCAAGCGGGAAATAGAATGCATCTAGGACCCTAAAGAAGCCAAGCGGGAAATAGAATGCATCTAGGGCCCTAAGAAGCCAAGCGGGAAATAGAATGCATCTAGGGCCCTAAAGAATCCAAGCGGGAAATAGAATGCATCTAGGGTCCTAAAGAAGCCAAGCGGGAAATAGAATGCATCTAGGGCCCTAAAGAAGCCAAGCGGGAAATAGAATGCATCTAGGGCCCTAAAGAAGCCAAGCGGGAAATAGAATGCATCTAGGGCCCTAAAGTAGCCAAGCGGGAAATAGAATGCATCTAGGGCCCTAAAGGAGCCAAGCGGGAAATAGAATGCATCTAGGGTCCTAAAGAAGCCAAGCGGGAAATAGAATGCATCTAGGGCCCTAAAGAAGCCCAAGCGGGAAATAGAATGCATCTAGGGTCCTAAAGAAAGAAGCCAAGCGGGAAATAAAAAGATGGTTGGATCTCAAGAATGGCGGTTGTGAAGAGAGGAGCAATGTGACAGAAAACGAAGAAAACGTTCTGCTGCCATCATTTTAATGAAAGCATTTGGACTCACACTGAAGTACTAAGAGGGTTAAACAGTGACCATTTAAATATTCCATATTATTAAATTATAATTGTGATATAGCGGGGAGGAATTTGAAAAAATCGTGCACTTTGTGATAAGTCTTTGAAACTTGGCATGCTTAATGGTATGGGCAGACAGTTTTCAAAAACCACCGCAAACAAATTGGCGTTGACCTCTAATGACCTTGACACACAAAATTCAAAATGGCCGCCCGAAGATAAAATCAGCCTTGTGTTAAGGTTGATGTCAATGTCGCATGTTTGCTTCATATGAGTACAGAAACCCTTGCCGTTATCCTTTGTGTTGTTTTAGGGTAAAGGTCAGGGTCAATGGTCATTTTCACGGTCATTTTAGCAAAACAGTGCGTGAAGTTTGAGATATACAAATTATCCATTGTGCGTTACATCATTAAGTAATTATCTTTCTACCAATGGTTCGAATCTTGGCAATGGTAACCTGCTATAGTTGTGGGTACTCTTGATTGCTGTTTAATGTCACTATCAACATCTAAGGTCATATCGCGACACAAAGAGAAAGAGGAGAAATATGTTCAGGCGAAAGAGATCAACAATGATTCCTCCCACTGGTTTACACTTCAGACAGAGACTACCGCGGTTCTATTCTTACTCCATGTCGGGACAGGTCCCAGATCCTCGACCATAAACATTTCCGGACATGTACCCCAGGAACCACATGTGGTGGGTACTCTTGAAACATGGTGTCATGGTCATCTGGCTCCACACTGAGGTTAATACATATCACACAGCAACAGCGTTGAACCACAGAAGCCATTTAATGGCACCCATGTTTCAATATCGCTGCTGTGTAATAACCTCTAGCATAATCACAACGAGGCTAACCCAGACCCCTCCCCACCCCCACCCCCCACCCCCACCACCACTCTCACCCTTCACTCTGGTGTTAAAATATCAAATTTCTTCATCTTGGCTTATTTGTCTTTATGTTGTCAAAGATTCAGTAATTTATATTTTGATTGACAGAGCTCAAAGCCATAACAAAGCTTACATAAGGACAGTGGACACCGATGTTGTTGTTCTGGCGATTTATCACTTCCATCAGCTTGGTCTTTCGGAGTTATGGATCGGATTCGGTACAGGAAAGACTTTCAGAGAAATTCCTATTCATCTTGTCACTGAAGAATTGGGACATCAGCGTTACCAATCAATCATGTTCTTCCACGCCTTTACAGGCTGTGATATTACCTCAGCATTTCTCAGCATGGGCAAGAAGACTGCTTGGAAAGCGTGGGTTTCTTACCCTGAGATAACTGATACTTTTATAAGCATAACGGAAGATCCGGGAAGCCTTGATCTGGACTCACTACAAATGAAAGCCATTGAACGGTAAACTGTGTGGCTCTATAGTACAACCTGCAGAGCATCATCTGTTAATGAGGCAAGAAAACTGATGTTCACCCATGGCCTTAAATCGTTGGAAAAGATCCCACCTACCCAGCATGCTTTGTTGGAACATATAAAACGTGCTATGCTCACGGCTAGTTTCATATGGAAGCAGTCTCTTCAGCCAATACCTTCTATACCATCACCAACTGATTGGGGCTGGCAGTGGAATGAAAGAACAAATTCGTGGGTGCCATATTGGACAGATATACCAGATTCCAGTCACGGTTGCTCGATATTGTTGCATTGTGGTTGTTTTGTCGCTTGCAAGGGTAATTACAACTGCAGTCGAGCTGTCATTCGCTGCAACCCATTGTGCAAATGTGCGGGAGGTTGCACAAATAGTGATCAGTAGTGTGTGGCTGACTGAACAGTGTCTAGGATTTCCTTCCCACTGGAATGAAATCCTAAACACCGCTCAGACAGCTACACTTAGTGATCAGGGCATGTATGTTCCCTGTATTCAAACTGGAATGTTTCTCAGGAGAATAACGTTATAAGGTGTTGGATCATCACATTGATTTAATTTCGAAATACGAACGTAAGACGTGACATATTCCAAATTCTTGAAGCTTGGATACAGTACTTTGAAAATATGACCCATATCTAAGTGTCAAAGAGTTGATCCAATTGTAACAGAGAATAGCAATTTTGAACATTTTCACGGCAGATTCAGGCCACTACCATATTTTGTGCCAGCACGAAACTGCGATTAGGGAATGAAGATTACACGGAGTAGTTGGAATCTTCAGTATTGAATAACATGGAGGCGTGAATTTGGACTCTCAATTCTTTAGCCAACACAACATTAAAAAGGTACTAAATCTCATCGTTTTTTGAAACGTTTCCAAGAATTCCATATAAATATGGATATTAGTGGAACGGGCTCATTGATATCCATATTTATATGGTTTTCCTGACAATGTATGGTCAATTTATAGAGAAATATCCAATATATTTCAGATTGTGTGAGCTTTAGTAAAATATAAACCATATAAATACGGATATAATTGGAACTGGCTCATTGAACCAGTTCCAATAATACCCATATTTGTAAAGTTTATTTATAGAGAAATTCCAAATATATTTCAGGTTGTTTAAGCTTTAGTTAGGTTAATATTCTGGACGTTTTTAGGCCTTCTTCAATATTGAATAACATGGGGTCACGAATTTGGTTGAAAAAGGTACTAAATCTTATAATTTTTTGAAATTTGCAAGAATTCCATATAAATATGGATATGATTGGAACTGGTTCATTGAGCGAGTTCCAATCATATCCATATTTATATAGTTTTCTTGAAATGTATGGTTAATTTACAGAGACATTTCACGGATATTCCAGATTGCGTGAGCTTTAGTATAACCAATTAAACCATATAAATATGGATATTGTTGGAAATGACTCATTGAGCCAGTAAGTAACATATAAAATGTATTTCCCATAACAAAAAAACACAAAGTAACTATTTTATAATTTTTTGTGTCAAAAGGGCCCAAATATGAAACGACGTTTTTTCATTGGTGGCCATTTTTAATTTTTGCATTTCATGGTCACCAGAGGTCAATGCCACTTTATTTGCAGTGGTTTTTAAAAACTCACTGCCCATACATATCACCATGCAAAATTTAAAAAACTTGTCACTAAATACACGATTCCACCAAAATTTAACTAATTCCTCCCCCGCTAATAGGTGTTTCGAGAAAGCCACTCAACATCGTTGTTTCTTGAAACCCTTCATCTTGAATTATGATTGAGAATAAATAATGTGACAGAACGCAGTGGTTCCTAAGTGGTTGGCAATGACCTGTAGGGGATAATCAGGGCCGATTCACAAGTTCTGTCCAGAGGTTAAATTAATCCTGCACATTGATGTCAAAATCGTAATATTTTCAGCAACAAATATTTCTCATAACGCAGTTTGATATTTAACTAAATATACCTTGTTTGACAGAGCTCAGTGAGCCGTGTCAAACAAGATATAATTGGAAAAATCAGAGAAAAGTCTGTTGTACAACCAGAGTGCTAGGGGTTAAAGGACAATACTCAGATTTGAAGTTGGACTTGACAAATTTTCACGGATGATTTGGTTTAATTGGTCTAAAATATGTTATTCATATTAAGCATTTTTGAATGTAAAAATCAGACTATTATTCTACAGTACAGATGAGAGAAACATTTCAATACAGACAAATTTACAACTTAAAGGAGCTATAGCTCTTCGGGAGAGCTATCGCTCTTCCAGGGCAGTTGACCAAAATTATTAATTTATTATAATAACGAGCACCGCCTAACGGGGCAACATACGCCCATCAAAATTGGAACATGCACAAGTTTCTCTGGTTTGAAATTTTTGTTCACTCAACTAGGTCTGCCCCCCCCCCCCCCCAATCATTGCCCATTCCCCTGTCCAGTCTGGGGTAAAGGGTTTCAAATTGTTTGCTTGTGTGCACACATTTCATATTGTTGTTGTGAATTTTTAGTATGCACAATGGAAATGCAAACAATTTTTAGGTATAGAAGATTCTCATCACCGTTTACAATGGTAGCGTCCATTCACTGACAGGTTAACTTCAGTGTTAACAATTGACGAAGGTGGCGCCAAGGAAAAGGACATTTTGAGGATCATAACAGCTATAAACGGCGTGTTATCTGCTCCTGTCACATGCACAACGACAATTGATGATCAACATGGGTGCAAAGTATAAACAATAAAGCCTGATAAATGAAGTAAAATGTTGAAGGAGTAGATGACACAGTAGTGTAATGTTTGAAGTACTAAAAGGGGGACATTACTCTGGAAATACAAAACAGAGGTACATGCTCTTGTCACATGCACAATGGCAATTGGTGATCAACATGTGTGCAAAGTTTGAACAATATAGCATGTAAAATGTTGAAGGAGTAGGCGACACCATACTGTAATGTTTTAAGTACTAAAAGGGGCATAACTCTGGGAATACAAAAATGGAGTTACCTGCTCTTGTCAGATGCACAACGGCAATTGGTTATCAACATGCGTGCAACGTTTGAACAACATAGCCTGTAAAATGTTGGAGTTTGCGACACAATACTGTAACGTTTTAAGTACTAAAAGGTGCTTAACTCTGGAAATACAAAATGGAGCTACCGGCTCTTGTCACATGCACAGCGGCAATTGTGATCACCATGTGTGCAAAGTTGGAACAATATAGCATGTAAAATGTTGAAGAAGGCAACACAACAGTGTAATGTTTTAAGTACTATAAGGGGCATAACTCTGGAAATACATAATGGAGTTACCTACTCTTGTCACATGCACAACGGAAATTGGTGGTCACCATGTGTGCAAAGTATGAACAATGTGGCATGTAAACCTTTGGAAGAGTAGGTGACACAAAAATTGTTTACACACAGACAGACAACGCCATAACATAATATGTCCTTCAAAGTGAAGGGCTTATAAAAATGAAGAATGACTAAAACAAAACGACGATTCAACGCCACTTGTAAATTAAAGCCTACTGTACTTCTGTTTATATAATAATCAGGTGTATTTTTTAGAAAACACTTGCCTTTGATGATGAATCCACTAACTGTGATCGAACAAAACAATACCTTACTCAATGTAAAATAAGGTAAATCATGTTGTGGAAGAAATCATTTATTGAAGTTGAACAGCTGAATAACTTTTCAAAGTTTGAATATAATCAATATTATAAGTTACTGTGATGAATTGACGGTAACATGGTCTGAGGTTTGCGGCTTGAGCTTATGTTCAACCCACTACCCATAGCCCAAAACCTACATCGTGAAACACGAGAGGCTTATTTACTAAACTTGTGAACGTTAAAAGTTGCCTTGTTCAAGGCAACTTTTAACGATCACAGTTTTAGTAAATAAACCTCTCGTGTATCCACGACTGCACTGGATAAATAATCAATAAACCAGATAAAAACTCATTCCATCTTAGTTCAAATCGTAAGCCAATTTGTAATTTAGACAACACTTCATCCGGAACACTGTCTGCTGCACAAGTGAAACATCCAGAAAAATGAAGCGACTTGCTAGTCACTCCGTTGGTGAAGCAGTTATGAAATGGCCGACGTCATTTCAAATATTTCGCATTGTGATGTCAGACGGTAACATTTGCCACTTGAGCCGTAAACATAGAATATACTAAGCGAGCTCTCGTCCAATCACACGAAAAGGATTTTAGTCTCATTGGAACATAAAATAATGTGATCTGTAACCATTCACACTTGTGACCAAAGTATATTCGAAAATATTCGAATTTCCGATTTTGAATCGGATCGATATTGACTTTCGAATTTCGAATAAACTTTCGACTTTTTGCAAGATCCTGTCTTGAGATATTTATTTTAAGTTGATTTATGCCTCAAGCCTTTAGACTACACTATGTGGATTGTGACGAAATCACCTATAGAGTGGAGTTATCACCCAAACTATCACTTTCGAATTCATACATACAGTTAAAACTAGAAGTCCTGTCACGAATAATGCGCTTATCTAGGCTTAATTACGCGATGGAATTGCGCGCAATTGCCACATCGAATGGCATCCAAAGCACGACAGGTTCTCCTGGTTACTCATAGCGAACACATGCAATGTTTCTGCCAATGGACCTCCGGGTTACCCGGAGGTCCATTGGCGGAAACATTGCTTGTGCACAGGCCATATGTACAGAATTTGATAGCTTTACTTGGGCCATAACGCGCACATTAACACGCATATCAACGTGCAATTTGTGCGCATTTCATGACAGGACTTCTAGTTTTAACAGTATAGACAAATAACACAAGCAATGTTTCAGCCAATGTTCCTCCAGGGTTAACACAGAGAACCACCGGCTGGAACTTTGGTTGTGTTTGTTATGCTTTATAACAAATTTGCAGCTATTGCTCGTGTGGACTCTCCACTCTATGGTTGATATAGCGATAATACACTTGCCACGAACAGTACATGCATGTAGTTTCTCATCTGTTTGAGTTCCGGTATGTTCAGCTAGACCTGACTTACTTGTATGGTTTCATTACATGCACCACTTTCAAATGGATTCTCGCCTATATAAGTTAAGAAATGTTACATCTGATTTCATTTTGACGGTTTTATAATATATATATAACATTTAAATGGTTCTCACCAGAGAGAGTAATGAGATGTTTAATAAGAATTTTTTTAAAAAATTTTCAGCTGAGAATTTTTTATCACAAATATTACATTTAAATGGTTTCTCATCAGTGTGAGTTCTTATATGTGATTAGATCTGATTTGACACCTCCCCCACCCACGCCTCCCATTCACAAAAATAAATGAAGTACTTTGGTTGAACAAAATAGTCTAGAAAACAAGATTTTGTCAACGAAAAACAAAAACAACTCGTGTTGACAGTTTCATTTTCTTCATATTTTGTACATTTCTCATGAACTGTCATGAGAGACCACCTGTCTTGACAGACCACATCTGCCAGGCACTGATTGGTTTTAGTCTATAAATGACCTGCTATGGGAGACCACCTGACTTGAGAGACCACTGTGACCTGGTACCAACTTGTATTTTTATGCCCTAATGGGCCTGGCTGTCTTGCGAGACCGCCCCTTTGAAGACTGAAACCACGACAAAAACTTTTTACCTGTTCTGGAATTGGAAAATCCATTGTGGTTATACTAACATAATTAAAAAGTATTAAAAGCTCTTAATTGGGTTTCAATTGCTAATTCATTAAAGCTTGAGATGTTTTTATAAGACTCCCGTGAAAAGATTAGGATTATTGTTGAATGAACAATTTCATACATACCTGAAATGTGACAGATAGGAATAAAAATAAATTTGTGTTGAAAATCTTTTTGTAACAAATTGAAATGGACTGTTATAAAAATTATAAAAATAAATTAGTGTTGAAAATCTTCAATGAAGATTTTCAACACTAACTTATTTTTATAATTTTTATAACAGTCCATTTCAATTTGTTACAAAAACTTCATAAAAAAGAGCAACTACAAAGTAATTACAAAAATCTATTCTTCTCCATTTCTGAATTTTGTGGTTGGTTATTCACGGACTTGAGAAAACCTGAAACCTGTTATGTGAGACCACCTGTCTTGAGAGACCACTTTTGTGTGGCCCAAAGTGCGGTCTCTCAAGATAGGTTCTACTGTAATTACATTTAAACAGTATTTTTGCTTGACACCATAAAATTGAAAAGATGTTTTTATTTAAAATTTACTCAAAGAGTAGAAGCAATAATGATGCAGACATATAACATGAGGTTGTACTAATACATTTAGTTACAATTTACTTCTGAAGGCTTCATTATATACACAAGAGGTTGTACTAAAACATTTTGTTACGATTTACTGCTGAAGGCTTTATTACATACACAAGAGGTTTCCCTAATGCATTTAGTTACCTGTTAGAACATGCAAATGGTTTCTCATCTGTATGAGTCCTGAAGTGTTTTCTTAGATCTGATTTCATTTTGAAGGTTTTATTACATATGATTACAGTAGAACCTGTCTTGAGAGACCGCCCTTTAGGCCACACAAAAGTGGTCTCTCAAGACAGGTGGTCTCTCATAACAGGTTTCAGGTTTTCTCAAGTCAGTGAATAACCAACCACAAAATTCAGAAATGGAGAAGAATGGATTTTTGTAATTACTTTGTAGTTGCTCTTTTTTATGAAGTTTTTGTAACAAATTGAAATGGACTGTTATAAAAATTATAAAAATAAATTAGTGTTGAAAAGCTTCATTGAAGATTTTCAACACTAATTTATTTTTATAATTATTATAACAGTCCATTTCAATTTGTCACCAAAAAGATTTTCAACACTAATTTATTTTTATTCCTATCTGTCACATTTCAGGTATGTATGAAATTCTTTATTCAGCAATAATCCTAATCTTTTCACAGGGGTCTTATAAAACACAACATCTCAATCTGTAATGAGTTAGCAATTGAAACCCAATTAAGAGCTTTTAATACTTTTAATTATGTCAGTATAACCACAATGGATTTCCAATTCCAGAACAGGTAAAAAGTTTTTGTCGTGGTTTCAGTCTTCAAAGGGGCGGTCTCTCAAAACAGGTCTATTATGGCATAAAAATACAAGTTGGTACCAGGTCACAGTGGTCTCTCAAGACAGGTGGTCTCTCAAGACAGGTGGTCTCCCATAGCAGGTCCATTATAGAGTAAAACCAATCGGTGCCTGGCAGATGTGGTCTCTCAAGACAGGTGGTCTCCCAAGACAGTGGTCTCTCAAGACAGGTTTTACTGTATGTGTCTTTAGAATCGATATATCTAGATGTTTAATAAGATATTTCTACCTGTTAATTTTTGATCACGTACATTACATTTAAATGGCTTCTCACCAATGTGAGTTCTAATCTGTGTGATTAGATTTGACTCGAGATTAAAAACTTTATTACAAATACTACACTCATGTTTTCGCAATAGTGTGAATTCTGAGGTGATTTGAAACTGATTAGTTGCTGAAAGATTTATAACATACACTATATTCAAATGGTTTTTCGCCCATGTGAGTTTGGAGATGTATTTTAAGATCTGAAGGCTTGGTTACATATCTTTTATGTGAATTGCTTCTCACCTGTGTGAGTTTTGGGATGTTGATTTAGAATGAATTTAATGCTAAAGGTTCTATCACACTTGCTACATAATTTAATATTAGTTTGAGAACTGTGATGTCACCCTACAGCTGATATATTACAGAATGATGTATGTCATATTACATGTAAATGCACCTGTGTGAGTTCTAATATGTAAAGTTAAACCAGATTTCAATCTAAAAGCTTTAGCACATAGACTACATTTGAATGGTTTCACACCAGTGTGAGTTGCATGATGAGTTTCACATCAGTGTGAGTTTTGGGATGTTGATTTAGAATGAATTTAATTCTAAAGGTTCTATCACACTTGCTAATTAGTTTAATATTAGTTTGAGGGAGTGCAGTGGCTCAGTAGGTAGAGGTGCAGGCTGCAAGCCGAGAGGTCCTCGGTTCAAATCCTACCTGTGGCAACCGCGTTGTGTCCTTGGGCAAGACACTTCATCTCCATTACCCGCGTGAGGGCACGATGACACCATGTACTAAGGCGTACTGCATGTCGATGGTACGCATGTCTTCAACCAATCTAATCCTGCCTGTGTTGCAGTGTGGAGTTACGATGTTGGGGAGCTGGCAGCTGCTCGTCGTTGCTCAGTGGTTCTCTCCGGGTTCTCTGGCTTCCTCCACCCGTAAAACTGTCACGGTCATGATTAGCCATTGTGCATAAATATGTGACCTTAAACATCAATAAATAAATAAATATTAGTTTGAGAACTGTGATGTCAAACTGCAGCTGATATATTACAGAATGATGTATGACATATTGCATGTCAATGCACCTGTGTGAGTTCTAATATGTGTCATTAGAGTTGATTTTAGATTAAAAACTTTATTGCAAATACTACACTCATATGATTTCTTAAATTTTCATTGGTGTGAATTCTGAGATGTTGATTTAAAACTGATTTGTTGCTGAAAGATTTATAACATACACAATGATCAAATGGTTTCTCAGCCATGTGAGTCTGGAGATGTATATTAAGATCTGAAGGCATGATTACATATACTCTTTGTAAATGACTTCTCCGTGTGGGTTTTGGGAATTAAACCAGTTTTCCATCTAAAAGCTTTAGACTACATTTGAATGGTGAGAGTTTCATGATGTTTCTTTAGGTTTGATATATCACTGAATGCTTCATTACATTTATTGTGTAGTTGGTTTCGCACCAGGATAGGTTTTAAGATGTTTCTCTACATATGATTTGATGCTGAAGGCATTATTGTGCAAACCACATGTGACATGTAAATGTTTGTTTCATCTGTATGAGTTCTGATATATAAAGTTAGATCAAACTTCTTCCTGAAGGCTTCTTTACATTCAAATGGTTGCTTGACTGTATCAGTTGTGGCATGTTCATTTAGATGTGCTTCAATTCTGAAGCCACAATTTTGTATACTACATTTAAATTTATACTCTTAGATGTTGAATAAGAAATGATTTTCTTGGCAACGCTTTATTACATATACTACATTTAAATGGTCTTTCGGCTGCGTAAGTTCTGAGATGTTGATTTATTTATATATTAATGGGGTTCAATGACACTTTTGAAGGACACGGTCAAATCGTTCAAGATGTTGAATAAGATCGGATTTATATCCAAAGGGTTTATTACATAAACAACATTTAAATGGTTTATCATCTGTGTGGATTCTGATATGATGTTTATTTCGAGTTGATTTACATCGGAAGGCTTTATCGCATATAGTACATTTAAATGGTTTTTCATCTGTGTGAGTTCTGAGATGTGAATTAAGATCTGATTTACTACTGAAGGCTTTATTACATACATTACATTTAAATGATTTCTCAGCTGCGTGAGTTCTGATATGTGAATTAAGCTCTGATTTAAATGTGAAGGCTTTATTGCATACACTACATTTTAATGGTTTTTCGCCAGTATGAGTTCTGATATGTATGGGAAGATATGATTTACTCCAGAAGCCTTTATAACACACAGGGCATTTAAATGGTTTCTCACCTGTATGAATTCTAAAATGTTCATTCAGTTTAGATTTACTTCTGAAGGCTTTATTACATATACTACATTTAAATGGTTTTTCACCTGTGTGAGTTCTGAGATGTTGAATAAGAAATGAATTACTTCGGAAGTGTTTACTACATATATGACACTGAAATGGGTTTTCAACTGTGTGAGTTCTGACATGCATAGTTAGAATGGACTTATCACTGAAGGCTTTATTGCATGCACTACATTTAAATGGTCTTTCACCTGTATGAGTTCTCATGTGTCTGGTTAGGCATGCTGCGCTCCCAAAGCCTTTATTACACGTGCCACATGTAAATGGTTTCTCACCTGTGTGGGTTCTGATATGTTGAGTTAGATTTGACTTGGTCCTGAAGGCTTGATTACATATACTACATTTAAATGGTTTTTCACCTGTGTGAGTTCTCATATGTATGGTTAGGTTTGTTGAGTCCCTGAAGGCTTTATTACATATACCACATATAAATGTTTTATCTATGTGAGTTCCCATATGTAGTGTTAGGTGTGATGCATTTCTGAAGTCTTTTTTACATATATTACATTGGAATGTTTTTTCATCACAGTGATTTCTGAGATGTGTAGTAGAATGTGTATTTGACCCTAACGTTCTTCTGTAACACACATCATGTTTCAATGTCTCTTCATAAGTTTTGCAACTAGGATGTAAATTAAACTCAGATTGATTGACAGCGGCATTGTTATTACATAATTCTGATTTATATGTACTGTTAATGGTGTGAGTTTGTAGGTGAGTGAGATAAAGTTCTCTATGGAATGTTTTGTTACAAACATCACAAATGAATGATTTCTCATCAGTATGACGTCCTGAATGTTGGATAAGTTCCAGCTTCTCAGTAGGCGTTTTTGGATACATTTTACATCGAACTGATTTCTCATAAGTGCTATGTACAAGCTGATAGTTGTCAGTCTGTCCCATGCCACATTGAAGGTTCTGATCCATTTTACATTGAAGGGATTCCTTGTCGGTGTTGTATCTAGTCTGACAGATTTCAGTCTCACCTATTTCACACTCCTTGTCAGTGTTGTATCTAATCTAATCAATGTCGGTTCGATCCATTTCACATTGAAGGGATTCCTTGTTAGTGTTGTATCTGATCTGATGGATGTCGGTCTGACCTTTTTCACATTGGAGAGATTCTTGACAGTGTTGTATCCAACATATTGCAAGGTCCTTTTAGGAGAGTTTCCACGATGTTTATCTTCAACTTTCTGTATATAAAAATGATATTTTATCAGTATTGGCTTCACCTTTGAGTACTTTTTCCTATATTGTATTGTTAATCACAACTGCAATGTTCAGTGATTATAAATTTATAATCATATCACCAGTATCGTGAAACATTTACATGTACCTCACAATTGGCCCTAACATCAAATACACGCTGTTACAAATCCCCTCCTCATTTTATCACTGATTCTGTTAAATCTGTTCTAGGGAACTCAGGGATGACAAGCGGTTTACAGAATTCTGACAAAATGAGCATCCATCAGTACCTTGAATTATAAGATGAAATTAATTTTTTTAATGCAAAATATTGAATATTTGTTAAAGGTTTCTTGTCACTTCATTTCAGAGATTAAAAAACATATCACTAGCATTGGGGAACATTAACTTGTAAATCACAATTGGTACTCGCGTCAAATACAGAATCTTACAAATCCCTTTCTTATTTTATCACTGATGCTGTTAAATCTGTTTTAGGGAATTCAGGGATGACAAGTGTTTTTGCAGAATTCTCATAGAATATCATCCATCCAGTACCTTGAATTATAAAATGAAATGAATGATTTTAAAGCCAAATACTGAACATTTGTCAAAGGTTTTATTTCAAAATTGCAAACAATCATGCCAATATTATCCTGAGTTCACATGTTTATTACTTGGAAAATAAAACTTGCATTCTGAAAAAATAAAATTAATAATATTATTAAAAATAATTATCTACAAACATATTACCAGTAATATCTGTGAATTGTGAAACATTCACTTACATGTACATGTAACGTTTTTGTGACACACTCTTGTTGTTCACATAAATACTACAAATTTCCTCGCTATTTCACCATCGATGATGTAAAATCTGGTTTACGAGATCTCAAACATAACAGATGTCAACATCTCTCTGACTAATCATGCAAACCTTGATCAGAATGAAGACATTCAATACTTTGAATTATGACCAGATATGAGTAGATAGAAACTGGCTAGCGAAGTAGCTAACCCAGCCTACAAAATTACCAGACCATTTTCATTTGGAATGGTTTTCACAGATACAATCAGCTAAGGTTAACCCTTCGATACTTTTGTATGTCTTATGATGTACAAAATCAAACAGCGGGTTGATACTTCGTGGTCGATTGTTTTGTAATTATTTTCGATTTTTTAAAGTTTTAACCTCAATTCCTATTTTCTCCCGAATAGTGTTCAGTGACAACAGTTGAGCCAAATGTTAATGCAGCTTAAAATACTAATATAATCCTACTGTCAAGACTTATTAACTGGTTGAGTGCTAGAAGCCACTATCAGGGCTTTCAAAAAATGAGGATACCAGAGCAAAAGCCAACACTTTCCTTGCTTATATTTTATATTAAGTCAAACACAAATAATATTTTGATTATATAAATTAGTTTTATTACAAATTATTGGAGAGTGCCTGTGGGCACTCTCCAATAATTTGTAATAAAACAAGTTTTGAATAACAAATTCAGACCACCAAAAATAATCTTGACCTCAACCAGATAATCATTAATGTGAAAAATATCATGTTTTGTACTTTCTGACATCGTATTTGAAAACGCTGAAGAAACTAAATTCTAAGTGACATTCGAACGTCAGGATAATTAAAGTCTCAAAGGGTTAATGCAATGTGGAGTTGATTAAAAAATAAAAACAAGAGCACCGACAGGTGTGACTAAATAAATGTTGGCCAAATCGAAGGACTAACTCATGTAACAAGGGATGCACCCGCTGCATCATACACCATTTAGGCTTTTTCAAGTTATACATAACCACCATTTTCATCCAACAACGTGCTGCATTGCCAAGTGCTAAATCATTCAAAATGCATTTTGGAGTAAAAACAAACACTGCCCAGTTGAGGGGGGGGGGGGGGGGGGGGTATAGGAGTGTATTTGTTTTCTGCATGTAATCAATACAAATGTTTAAAAAAGCATTTGGTGGCAAAATATGAAAACGTTCTAGCAGACTAATCATATGGTATATAATCATATAGTCTATATCCTTCACTGGAATTATGATCATTTACAGATTTATTTATTTACTGTTGTTTAAGGTCACATATTTCTGCACAATGGTGAATCATGACCAAGACAATTTTACATGTGTAGGGAGCCGGAGTTACCAGAGATGACTATCAAGCAATGGTAAGCAACTGTTAGCTCCACAACAAACCAACTCCACACAAGTAGGGTTAGCATTAATTGAAGACAGGTGTACCATCAACGTGAAGTATGCCTTAGTACAAAATGCCACCATGCCCGCTCGTGGGCAATGGGGGTGAAGTGTCTTGCTCAAGGACACAATGCGATTGCCGCAGGTGGGATTCGAACCGAGGACTTCTCGGCTTGCAGCTTCACCTCAACCTACAGAGCCACCACGCCCCCTAAGATCATATATGAGTAGATAGAAACTAGAAATATCCAATTCCAGCCCAGCAATGGGAATTGAGCTTGAAAACATTTCTAGCCCAGCTTAAAAAATTACCGGTCCGTTTTCATTTGGAACAGTATTCAAGGATACGATCAGCTAAGGTTAATCAATTACACTGTAGCTCAACTTGACAAACTTGAACTTGGTAAGTTATAAGCGAAATAGCAAAATTGAAGATCATTGGTTCCAATGTTATTTGGGGAAACTTCAACATAACAGCATTGTGTGTGCACAACGTCAGAGAAATCTGTGTATTTTTAAATGTAAACTGTAAGACCGGTGTGACAAGAATGATAGTCCGTGGGAACGTTAGTACCTCTGGACTATTAGTCCGCAGAATTATAGTCCTAGGTCTAACGTTTCTAGGAATAGTGGTCCGGCGGACTACTATTCCTACAAATGTTAGACCTAGGACTATAATTCCGCGGAATAACAGTCCAGAGGGACTAATTTTCCTACGGACTATCATTCCTGTCGCACCGGCTAAAAGAATCATGTTCATGCACAAATGTGAGTTCAGGGTTTATTGTAAACGGCAACTTTTTTCACAGAAATGAATGCTAATCAATAGCTTTTATCTAGAGGTCTCACCTAATGACCACACCGAGTTCAAAAACAATCCTGCGATAAATGTGCCCTGTTGGCAATGTTAAAGAAGAATGTTGATGGACAAATGCAAAAAATTCAAAGACTAATGCTAACGACAAACATATTTTATGGATATAAAAAAATCAATACCTCACAGTGGTGTTACTAACAGCAAGTTTTTGATGGAAATGAAAAGAAAATCGATAGCTCCTATCTTTGTCACCCTGAATAAGCTAAGCATACAAATGTTCAAATCAACCCTCTGAGGCATGCCAAAGGAAGATGTTAATGCAAAAATGCACTAAGTGTGAAGGGCACTGCTTGTGGCAATGTTTTTTTTATCTTTTTTTATGGAAATTCATAAATATACCTTACTATGAATTATATCATGCATTTGATGGAGACAAAGAGATAGGAGCATTCCGATTCCGTGTCAGCCACGTGACAAAGACCATGATTTCGTCAGCCGTTGCTCCTACAGGCAAAACGTCAAGAACGGGGCTGACTCGCCAGTGATAGCTCTGTGGAAAAAATGTATTTTATAATGTTTGATACTTTCGCAGCCATTGGCCGCATGATGCTCCGGGGTTCTGCTGAAGCTAAAGAACTCGAGACAACCTTTAACTAGTTTGGATTTATTGCATGGAAATGTTGATGCTTTGATTCGATAAACTATTTTCGTCACACAACGATGCAATACTAATAGTAACAGCAACCTTTAATGATATGTTTTTGTAAAAATTTGATGGATGTTTTCGTGATTTCTATTTGTTTGAACTATCAGTAAAATTATTTTTTGAAAAGCTCAACCCAATCGACATCTTGCTTATCAAAACATTTATATTAGAAACCTCCTCATCAGAACCTGTGGCTGCGAAACGGCCAGGTTAAAATTTGTGTAAAGTTACTAAAAACCTACTGACCCTTAGTGGCCTTACAAGGGGGCGCGGTGGCTCAGTTGGTAGAGGTGCAGGCTGCAAGCCGAGAGGTCCTCGGTTCGAATCCCACCTGCGGCAACCGCGTTGTGTCCTTGGGCAAGACACTTCACCCCCATTGCCCACGTGGGGGCACGGTGACGCTGTGTACTAAGGCGTACTGCATGTCAATGGTGCTAACCCTGCTTGTGTGGAGTTGGTATGTTGGGGAGCTGACAGTTGCTCGCCATTGCTCGGTTGTTCTCTCCGGGTACTCCGGCTTCCTCCACCCATAAAACTGTCACGGTCATGGTTAGCCATTGTGCAGAAATATGTGACCTTAAACACCAATAAATAAATAAATAAATAGTGGCCTTACAAAGAAAGCCCCGAGGGAATATCTGAATATACCCATACCCAATGAAATATTTGACGTTACACGGGGCAACAGTATTTACCATCACAAGTAAATGTTAAATGGTCACTTCATCAAACTGTTTTAAATGAAACTGATAACTTATTAATATTATTCTGAATAAAAGTGACACCGGTAATCTAATTAAAATGTTAAGGGAAATGTTATTATAATTGTTATCAGTTTATGTAAAATAAATAGATTTAGACAACTGTAAAGACTGAATTAAGTGCAATTTCGTTTGAAACAGTATGAATTAGGTGGTCATCAGTAACACTGGTCTCCGCTTGCGGGGTGTAAGCGGAGATCAAATTTGAAAATCTAGTCCCCCCCCCCCCCCCCCAAAAAAAAAAATGAAAGTGTCAATGACACTGTAGCTTAACTTGTGTGTTGTGTTTGATGAAAAGGATAATGTTCAATGTTTATGAAAGGATTATGAAATAAGACAAGAATTGTGATAATTGGGAATATGTTCATTTCTGTTCCCTGTATGCTATGTTTATGAGGAAAATAATATGAGTTGTACACTGTACTAAAGATATGACCTCACAGTTAATGCATGTGGCCCTCACAGTTAACGGATATCAACAAAAGTTACCAAGTTACAGTGAAATAATTCCAAAACGAGTCATCCTATCAAGTTACATTAAAATCCCTTCATACATATGACCTGTAGACTGTGCTAAAGGTTTTCAGGCTGTGGGCCCCTGTAGCTGTCAGTTTCCCAATTGCGTCCAAAGGGGACGTTCTGATCTAGACATTATATGAAGTCAACCTACCAAGTTACAATGAAATCCCTTAATAAATATGACCTGTAGACTGTGCTAAAGGTTTTTGGGCTTTGGGCTCTGGCAGCCATCATGGTTGAATGGTCGCAACCAAAAGGGTTCATTCTCATCTGGGCATCATCTGGAGTGATCCTGCAAAGTTACAATGAAATTCCTTCATAAATATGACCTGTAGACTGTGCTCAAGGTTTTTGGGCTTCGGGCCCCTGAAGCCGTCACAGTTGACCAATCACGACCAAAAGGGGATGTCATCATCTTTGGGCTTTGGGGTCTGGCAGCCATCATGGTTGAATGGTCGCAACCAAAAGGGTTCATTCTCATCTGGGCATCATCTGGAGTGATCCTGCAAAGTTACAATGAAATTCCTTCATAAATATGACCTGTAGACTGTGCTCAAGGTTTTTGGGCTTCGGGCTCCTAAAGCCGTCACAGTTGACCAATCACGACCAAAAGGGGATGTCATCATCTTGGCATTATATGGAGTCACACTTACGGGTTACAATGAAGTCCTTCCATAAATATGACAACCAGACTATGCTAAATGTTTTGGGGTTTTGGGTTCAGGCAGCCATCAAGGATCACGACCAAAAGGGGAAGTTCTCATCTAGACATTATTTAGAGACATCCTACCAAGGTACAATGAAATCCCTTCATAAATATCACCTGTAGACTGTGTCAACCTACCAAGTTACAATGAAATCCCTTCATAAATATGATCTGAAGACTGTGCTAAAGGTTTTCGGGCTTTAGGCTTGGGCAGCCATCATGGTTGAATGATCGCAACCAAAAGGGGACATTCTCATCTGGAGTGCTCCTACGAAGTGACAATGAAATCCCTTCATAAATATGACCTGTAGATTGTGCTCAAGATTTTCGGGCTTCAGGCACCTGTAGTCATCACAGTTGACCAACCACGACCAAAAGGGGATGTCATCATCTGGGCATTATATGGAGTCAACCTAACAAGTTACAATGAAATCATCCCATAAATACGACCTACAGACATACTAAAGGTTTTTGGGCTCGGGCAGCCATCAAGGCAGAATGATCGTGACCAAAAGGGGACGTTCTCATCTGGACACTATTTGGGGTCACCCTACCAAGCTACAATGAAATCCCTTCATAATTATGACCTGTAGACTGTCCTAAAGGTTTTCGGGCTTTGGGCCCCTGAAGCCGTCACAGTTGCCCATTCGTGTCCAAAAGGGGATGTTCTCATCTAGACATTATATGAAGTCAACCTACCAAGTTACAATGAAATTCCTTCATAAATATGACCTGTAGACTGTGCTAAAGGTTTTCGGGCTCGGGCAGCCACCATGGTTGAATGATCGCAACCAAAGGGTACAATCTAATCCGGGCATCATCTGGGATGATCCTGCGAAGTTACAATGAAATCCCTTCATAAATATGACCTGTAGAGTGGAGACTGTGCCCAAGGTTTTCGGACTTCGGGCACCTGTAGCCATCACAGTTGACAATCACGACCAAAAGGGTATGTTATCATCTAGGCATTATATGGAGTCAACCTAACAGGTTACAATGAAATCCTTCTATAAATATAACCTTTTGCCTATGCTAAAGGTTTTTGGGCTTGGGCACCCATCAAGGCTGAATGATCACGATCAAAATGGGACGTTCTCATCTAGACATTATTTGGAGTCATCCTACCAAGTTAAAATGAAATTCCCTCATAAATATGACCTGTAGACTGTGTTAAAGGTTTTCGGGCTTCGGGCACCTTTAGCCGTCACAGTTGCCCAATCATGACCAAAAGGGGACGTTCTCATCTAGACATTATATGAAGTTAATCTACCAAGTTACAATGAAATCCCTTCATAAATATGACCTGTAGACTGTGCTAAAGGTTTTCGGGCTTTGGGCTCGGGCAGCCATCATGGCTGAATGATCACAACCATAGGAGGCAATCTCATCTGGGCATCATCTGGAGTGGTCCTAAGAAGTTACAATGAAATCCCTTCATAAATATGACCTGTAGACTGTGCTCAAGGTTTTTGGGCTTCGGGCACTTGTAGCCATCACAACTGACCAATCACGACCAAAAGGGGATGTCATCATCTAGGCATTATATGGAGTCAACCTAACAGGTTACAATGAAATCCTTCCATAAATATGACCTTTTGCCTAAAGGTTTTTGGGCTTGGGCACCCATCAAGGCTGAATGATCACGATCAAAATGGGACGTTCTCATCTAGACATTATTTGGAGTCATCCTACCAAGTTACAATGAAATCCCTTCATAGATATGACCTCTAGACTGTGCTAAAGGTTTTCGGGCTTCAGGCCCCTGTAGCCGTCACTGTTGCCCAATCTCGTCCAAAAGGGGACTTTCTCATCTAGACATCGTATGAAGTCAACCCACCAAGTTACAATGAAATTCCTCAATAAATATGACCTGTAGACTGTGCTGAAGGTTTTCGGGTTTTGGGCTCAGGCAGTCGTCACGGTTGGCAGATCATGCCCAAATGGGGAAATTCTCATCTACATGTAGACATCATAAGGAGTCATCCTACCAAGTTACAATGAAATTCCTCCACATTAAACATGACCTGCAGACTGTGCTAAAAGTTTTTTGGTTTCGGGCATGGGCAGCCATCACGGTTGATAGATCATGCCCAAAAGGGGACGTTCTCATCTAGGCATTATACAGAGGCATCCTACCAAGTTACAATGAAACCCCTTCATAAATACGACCTGTAGACTGTGCTAATGGTTTTCGGGTTTTGGGCTCGGGCAGCCATACCGGTTGCCCGATCGTGACCAAAAGGGGACGTTCTCATCTAGACATGACCCCAAACCTGCATATGAAATGTCGTGATGGTCAAAAAAGAACTGCAGGGTGTAGCCCATGCTAAAGGGAAATGTGAACAGACATCACAGACTCACAGACTAACAGACTTCCGCACGCGGGATGGCAATAGCTTATCTTGACTATGTCAAGTTAAGCTAAAAAAAAAAAAAATACCTCCGAAATATAAGCATCCACCCTAGTCTAATTTAGGGTAAGTTAGAGTTGTCCGATTTCAATTGAGCTTTACAAAGCAACAGTAGGTGTATTTAGAGTGGCCATCGGTGATGGTGGCCTCCGCTAGCCTCCGGTAGCATTTGAAAATAGTTTTGTTTTGAAATAAAAAAAACTAATTTGAAGAACGAGCGTTACAAACGTTCGCCCTACGATGAATAAAGATTGTTTGACTTCAAAAAGTGCTTTTAAATGCAACAGTTTTAGTTATATTGGGTGGCCTTCAGTGGTCATTGGTGGCCTTCGGTAGCCATCGGTGGCATTCGGTATTTAGTAGGAGCAGTTAAAATTTATACTGATTTTTTTTACCGGTTGATATCAGTGTCACAGTGTCATGACTCACGACAGTTTTATAAGGATCCAATCAAAAAAGGGAAATGATTTAATTTCTGCTGTAGCCCTGGGTACAACCCGGTAGGTACTTCATTGATTAAAATTTTGCTGCTGAAGACTTTTATTGCTTGGTAAATGCACACGTGAGCATCACTGTCCACACATGGATTACGGCCAGGCCACTGGGACTGTACTCTACAGTACGTGGCGAGTGGTGGATTGTAACAATGAAAGTGTCAATGATAATGATACTGTAGGTCAACTTGTTTAAGACATGTACATGTATAGTATGTGACACAGCATTGACAAGCATCTAGGTAATGACCTGGTAACAAAGGTACATGTAAAGTATTGTAAAGGTCTGTACATAAATACTGACCGTTGCCTGTAACAAATGTATAGGTAAAGTATTGTAAAATGGGTGACAGTCAGATGCTAAACTAGAAAAAAATCTTTAAGTCCCAGAGTGGGTCTGACCGAACCCCAAAATATTTGTTCTCAAAGCACAGTGATAACAAAGGCATCCCAAAACACACTTGTTCCTGTCCCAAGGTGAAAACAAAGGTACCCAAGAAGTTTTGTGAAGATCAGTTCATAAATACAAGCTGTATAGAACTTGTCACAAAAAACTGATTGGACTTAATTTCGGTACAAAATGGCCACTGGCAGCCATCTTGAATTTTGGACCGCACCCAGAAACACTCATCCTCGTCCCCAGGTGATAACAAAGGTACCCAAGATGTTTTGTGAAGATCAGTTCATAAATACAACCTCTACCCTGAGCCGTATTGACATGTGTGCTTACATTGTGTAAGTAGCACTGAATAAATCAAAGTTCATCTAATTTGCATAATTTCTGCACGAAAAAAAACCCTTACAATATGTGATGTATTCCATGTTACTAAACATTCATACAAAAATTTATTCAAATCAGAACTTTCCTACAGAAGTTCTGTACAAAAGACTGATTGCACTAATTTTGGTACAAAAAGGCTGCTGGTGGCCATCTTGAATTTCGGACCACAACCAAAAACACTCACTCTCATCCCCGGTGATAACAAAGGTACCCAAGAAGTTTCGTAAAGATTGGTTCATAAATACGGCCTCTAGTCTGAGCCGTATATAAGTTGTGTACAAAAAACTGATTAGACCTAATTTCGGTACAAAGATGGCCACTGGCAGCCATTTCAACTTTTGGATCGCACCCAGAAACACTCGTACATAAATGCTGATCGGTTCATAAATACATACTCTAGCTCGAGCCGTATTGACATGTGCACTTACTGTATATAAGTAGCAATGAACAAATCAAAGTTCATCTAATTTGCATAATTTCTGCACAAGAAAAAACCCGTATTATATGTGGTATTGCGGAACTAAATATTGAAATTAGAGTGAACCGCCTTAAAATGTCGGAAATGATGCAATCTCTAAAAATAAACAGTCTTGGGAAAATCCATTGTTTCAATAAACGTTTGAAACATTCTCTTTGTGTCAGTTCCTGTTTTCAGATCAGAAAAAGTTGTTGTCTGAAGGGCTGTACTTGACAGAGATATTTGAATGCCAAAATTAAAGTGATGCGATCAATTTTGTTTCCGCCTGAGTGTTATAATGGTCACCTATGGGAAAATATTTAGTTCTGTGATACCATGTGATGTATTCCATGTTACTAAACATTCATACAAAAATTTATTCAAATCAAAACTTTCATACAGAAGTTCTGTACAAAAAACTAATTGCACTAATTTTTTTCCGTCTGAACATTATAATGGTCGCCTATGGAAAATATTTAGTTCTGTGATACCTATAGGAAATATGTTTTTTGGCTTCCAAACCAGATTCAATTATTATTTTGGGGCATTATTTCACATTTAAATGTTTATTTGGGGACCACATACCTTACCAAACTATTTTATTGTTTTGAAAAGTTACATTTTTGTCACAGTCAGCAATAAAAGCTATATATTTCCAAAACTAAGGCTGTTCATGCAAGCAAATTCTCATCTTGAGCAAGTGTAATCCCCAGGAGCACACTATAACCTCTGGCAGCTTCTAAATAACAGCCTCTCTTACCCTATTAACATATTTATTTAAACCATCGTTTCCCCTCATATTACTAGGGGCAGGGAGGATTCCAAATCTTCCAACCCCCTCCCAAATCACCATTCAAACACAGACAGAAAACCTACACTGACCTTCTATTCACTAGTATTTAAAAGTTTTTCTCTTCTATATTATGCTCTTCAAAATGTTGGAAAACAATTCCTTCATTGAAAGAGTATCCTGGAACACAAATTTGAGGAGGGGGTGGGGCTACAGTGGAAAATAACATAATAAAATTACAAATGTGAGAGAATGGCATTTGTGCACAGCTACCAATATAGTTGTCTAGTACTAGTGCTGTCATGGTTCCCATGATACAGCATACATTTACAGTGACAGTTGTGAAATATTGCTCTTTCCCTGAACCAAGTCCTCCCTCCCACACATATTTAACCCTTCTGCTGATGATAAACATTTGGAAAGACTGAACAGCATGTTTTCAGAGACTGAAGTTAGTATCATACACTTTCAGTTTCTTATGATTTACTTTGAGGCTTCAGCACTCATGGTCCACCAAGTTATTTTTCAATTTAACAACCTTGCCCTGGCTCTTCCACTATATTTTTCATTGTATGTCATTCAGTACTCTCATGTAGACCTCCTACATGTGTGACTGCAAGCCTGTCTGTCTGTGTGACTGTCTCTTCATCAGACATGGTGTTTCTTTGCTTTTCACTTGCCTGGATCTACATTTTCAATAATTGGCAACTGACTAACTTACACCCCCCACCCTCTGCCCCCCCCCCCCCCCCCCCCGCCCCCACACAAACACACACAAGTACATTAAACATCAAATACCATTATATTCTTGAAGCAAATGTCTGATTCATCCTCTTTGGAAACATGTTTTCAACAATTTCAATCTTTTTGCCAGAATTGATGTCTGTGGGGATTAAAACAAAGGTTATGGAAGTGCACTTAAGGGAACTAGCAGCATAAGCATAGCACTAAAGAGTCAATATTTGATGATTTTAGGCATCTTACCAGTGTTATGAGATATCACAGTAGCAGGTACTGGTCATTCTTTTGGAATAAACACTGTTTTATGTTTTGTCAGTGCCATACCAATGACTCTATGTGCCTTTACTGAGAAAACTGAGGCTTTTTCTTTACAAAAATTGCAAAATATTCATCAAACACAATGTAAAATGTCTTCAGAAGCCAGAATGTGATTTAAAAACTATTACAGATGGGAAAATTTATATCACAGTAGGTTTGTTTTGGGTCAATATCAATTAAATTATGAATTATATCATAGATTTTGATGAAAAGGGGCACACCAGGGGGTCCTATTCAGGGCAAAATGTTACTACATCAGATGGTAGAATAAAATTTGACATCAGTTGTTAGGATAAACTGGTAGAGTTCTTTCATATTGGTGAAATATATAGCTGCATCCCCAATTTTGGAAACAAAATTGACATCCATATTGCTCCATGGGGGTTGGGACACCGTTTTGCTTGCAGTATGGTTAAATGAGACAGTTTTTTTTATAAAAATATTTTGTGCTGATGCAGATTTTAGTTTTATTTTGGGATCAGGGTAGTTTTTAAAAGAAAGCTGTAAATTCTCATCCTTCTCAGTTAATTTATAAAGTAACAGGAGAGAAAAATCTTTTGGAGGCAATACCAGTTTTCAAGCCCACTTGACAAAGTTTGGACACTTTTCCCTAAAAGAGCAAATTTTCCATGTTTTTGACTCGGCAAAAGCCAAAAGTTGGATTCTAATGCAGAAATGACTCTTTTATCTCTTGGAAGTGGTAAAATGTCTCTTTGGTTAGGTTGGGGATGATTATAGGTATCGTGGAACTAAATATTGAAATTAGAGTGAACCGCCTTAAAGTGTTGCACTCGGAAATGAGGCAATCTCTAAAAATAAACAGCCATGGGAAAATCCATTGTTTCAATAAACATTTGAAACATTCTATTGACATCTTGCATTATTGTTGAATATTCCCGATAAAAAAGAGGGTGATTTGATGACTTTTGGACCTAAAAAATACAATTTACTTTTTGTGTGTTTTTGTAGGGAATTCCCTGAAAAATATGTGCACGTGACCGGTACTTCCCTTTGTGTCAGTTTTTCTCTCTTATATGTTGCATGACCCCCTGTTTTCAGATCAGAAAAAGTTGTCTGAAGGGCTATACTTGACAGAGATATTTGAATGCCAAAATTAAAGTGATGCGATCATATTTGTTTCCGCCTGAGTGTTATAAAGGTCGCCTATGGGAAAATATTTAGTTCTGTGATACCATGTGATGTATTCCATGTTACTAAACATTCATACAAAAATTTATTCAAATCAAAACTTTCATACAGAAGTTCTGTACAAAAAACTAATTGCACTAATTTTGGTACAAAATGGCCACCGGCAGCCATCTTGAATTTCGGACTGCACCCAAAACACTCATTTTCATCCCAAGGTGATAACAAAGGTACCCAAGAAGTTTCGTGAAGATCGGTTCATAAATACAGCCTCCTGCCCTAGCCTTACTGACACGTGCACTTACAGTGTATAAGTAGCACTGAATAAATCAAAGTTTGCATAATTTCTGCACGAGAAAAAAACCTGCATTATATGTGATGTATTCCATGTTACTAAACATTCATACAATGAAAGTGTCAATGACACTGTAGCTCAACTTGTTTAAGACATGTACATGTATAGTGTGTGATACAGCAATGACAAACATCTATGTAATGACCTGATAACAAAGGTACATGTAAAGTATTGTAACGGTCTTTACATAAATGCTGACCGTAGCCTGTAACAAATTTCTAGGTAAAGTATTGTAAAAGCGGGGTGACAGTCAGATGCTAAACTAGAAAAGAAATCTTTGAGTCCCAGAGTGGGTCTGACTGAACCCCTAAAATATTTGTTCTCATAGTACAGTGATAACAAAGGCACCCCAAAACACTTGTTCATGTCACAAGGTGATAACAAAGGTACCCCAAGAAGTTTTGTGAAGATCATTTCATAAATACAGACTCCAGCCCGAGCCATATTGACATGTGCACCTACTGTGTATAAGTAGCACTGAATAAATCAAAGTTCGTTTAATTTGCATAATTTCTGCTCGAGAAAGAAACCTGTATTATATGTGATGTATTCCATGTTACTAAACATTCATACAGAAAATTATTCAAATCAGAACTTTCATACAGAAGTTCTGTACAAAGAACTGTTTGCACTAATTTTGGTACAAAATTGCCGCCGGCAGCCATCTTGAATTTCGGACCACACCCAAAAACAATCTTTCTCTTCCCACGGTGATAACAAAGGTACCTAAGAAGTTTCGTAAAGATCGGTTCATAAATACGGCCTCTAGCCCGAGCCGCATTGACATCTGCAGTTACACTGTTGAAAGTGACATTAAATAGATCAAAGTTAGTCCAATTGGCACAATTTATGCACGTGAAAAAAACCCCGTACCATATGTGATGTATCCCTTGGTACTAAACTTTCACACAAAAAATTATTCAAATCAGCGCTTTGATATGGAAGTTCTGCACAAAAATCTGATTGCACCTAATTTTGTACAAAATGGCTGCCAGTGGCCATCTTGAATTTCAGACCAGACCCCAAAACACTTGTTCTCGTCCCAGGGTGATAACAAAGGTACACAAGAAGTTTCGTAAAGATCGGTTCATAAATACGTCCTCTAGCCCGTGCCGTATTGGCATTTGCAGTTTCAGTGCTGAAATTAACTCTAAATAAATCAAAGATAGTCTAATTTGCATGATTTACACACGAGAAAAAAACCTGTATTATATGTGATGTATCCCTTGATACAAAACATTCATACAAAAAATTATTCAAATCAGAGCTTTCATATGGAAGTTCTGCCAAAAATCTGATTGCACCTAATTTTGTACAAAATGGCTGCCAGCAGCCGTCTTGAACTTTGGACCGGACCCAAAAACACTTGTTCTCGTCTCACGGTGATGACAAAGGTACCCCAGAAGTTTTGTAAAGATTGGTTGATAAATACAGCTTCTAGCCCGAGCCATGTGTACGGCACGACGGACGGACAGATGGACGACGGTCATGACAATACCTCAAATTTGGCTTTGCCAAAGTTGAGCTAATAATTTATTCAAATCAGAACTTTCATACAGAAGTTCTGTACAAAAAACTGATTGCGCTAATTTTGGTACAAAATCGCTGCTGGCAGCCATCTTGAATTTCGGACTGCACCCAAAAACACTCATTCTCATCCCACGGTGATAACAAAGGTATCCAAGAAGTTTTGTAAAGATCGGTTCATAAATACAGCCTCTAGCCTGAGCCGTATAGAAGTTGTGTACAAAAAACTGATTGGACCTTAATTTCGGTACAAAATGGCCACTGGCAGCCATCTTGAATTTTGGACCGCACCCAGAAACACTCACTCTTGTCCCAGAAAGAATCGTTCTCATCCCAAGGTAAGGTGATAACAAAGAAGTTTCGTGAAGATCAGTTCATAAATACAGACTCTAGCCCGAGCCACAGTATTGACAGGTGTACTTACTGTGTATATTATTGATTTATTTATTTATTGGTGTTTAAGGTCACATATTTATGCACAATGGCTAATCATGACCACGACAGTTTTATGGGTGGAAGAAGCCGGAGTACCCAGAGAGAACCACCGAGCAACAGCGAGCAACTATCAGCTCCCCAACATACTAACTCCGCACTGCAGCACAGGCATTTGACTGAATAGGAAACATGAGCA
Source organism: Pictodentalium vernedei (assembly GCA_031216915.1). Taxonomy (NCBI): domain Eukaryota; kingdom Metazoa; phylum Mollusca; class Scaphopoda; order Dentaliida; family Dentaliidae; genus Pictodentalium; species Pictodentalium vernedei. Next base: position 863,592,828 of record CM062296.1, on the reverse strand, counting down.
AGGAAAATATTGGCTTTTGCTAACCAGTCATCCATTATTATAATTATTATTTATTTATTTATTGGTGTTTAAGGTCACATATTTATGCACAATGGCTAATCATGACCATGACAGTTTTACGGGTGGAGGAAGCCGGAGTACCCAGAGAGAACCACCGAGCAACGGCAAGCAACTGTCAGCACCTCAACATACTAACTCCACACAAGCAGGGTTAGCATTGGTTGAAGACAAGTGCACCATCGACGTGCAGTACGCCTCAGTACACAACGCCACCGTGCCCCCACGCAGGCAATGGGGATGAAGTGTCTTGCCCAAGGACACAACGCAGTTGCCGCAGGTGGGATTCGAACCGAGGACCTCTCGGCTTGCAGCCTGCACCTCTACCAACTGAGCCACCGCGCTCCCCACTTACTGTGTATAAGTAGCACTGAATAAATCAAAGTTCATCTAATTTGCATAATTTCTGCACGAGAAAAAACCTGTATTATATGTGATGTATTCCTTGTTACTAAACATTCATACAAAAATTTATTCAAATCAGAACTTTCATACACAAGTTCTGTACAAAAAACTGATTGCACTAACTAAAGTACAAAATGGTTGCTGGTGGCCATTTTGAATTTCGCACCGCACCCAAAACCACTTGTTCTCGTCCCACAATGATAACAAAGGTACCCAAGAAGTTTTGTAAAGATCAGTTCATAAATACTGCCTCTAGCCCGAGCCGTATTGGCATTTGCACTTGCAGCGCTGAAAGTAACACTAAATAAATCAGTTAGTCTAATTTGCATAATTTACGCACAAGAAAAAACCCTGTATTATATGTGATGTATCCTATGGTACTAAACATTCATACAAACAAAAGGCCCCAGGGGGCCTTAAGGCACTCACCTGACATGGTAGTCTAAATATCAAACCAGGGACTTGACTTGAATAAGCTGCATACGCCCCTCGTGAGAAAAGCATGTACCAACTAGACGAAACTATTGTGCCCACACAATACACAGGATTTTCCTTCTATTTTCAGTTCCTGCACTTGTTTGTCCCAAAACTGAGATAAATGCATAAAAACAGATTTTTTTTTATTTTTGTTCGGAAATTTTCGAAGTCCCAAACAAAATTTTTTCAGACTAAAATTTTTTTTTCTTCTTCTTGAAATGGACCAAAACGCATAAAAAACCAAAGAACTAATTTCCGGATTTTGGTCCAAATTTGCTAAATCCCACCCGGCCCCCAAATTTTCAGAGTAAAAAAAAATATTTTTTTTTGCCATAAAATTGACCAAAATGCATAAAAAACAAAAAATACTCATTTCCAGATTTTGGTCCAAAATTTTCTATGTCGCACCCGGAACCCCAGTTTTTCAGTGTAAAAAAAACAATTTTTTGTCTTAAAATTGACCAAAATGCATAAAAATCCAGAAAACTAATTTCCGGATTTTGATCCAAAATTTATAAGTCCGGACCAGGACACCAAATTTTCAGCCCAAATATGAACCCAGGGATTTGGCTTGAACAAATTTGAATCTCACCTCCCTAAGCATGCCAAATATCAAAAGATTCCTATTGGTGAATCTGAAGAAGAAGATTTTTAAAGAATATTCCTCATACTGCACTAACTTAAAACATTTGGGCTCCCATAGAGAGCCCAAATATGGACCCAGGGAATTGCTTTCAATAAACATGTGAAACAATCTCCCAAAGATGTTATATGTGAAATTTAAAAGCTTTTGGACCAGTGGTTTGGGAGAAAAGTAGTCTTAAATGTTTATATGATTACCCACAGTTTTTTAAAAAAAATGCTGATTCAGCACTTTTTCAAAGTCACAAAAAAGCACCCCATGATAAAATCGATAGCAATTTTTTTTTACCATTCCATTGTGTTGGTCCTAAGGAAGCTTCACACCATATAAGAATTATCAGTGCCGTGTAGTTTTGGATATATGGGGGTTTTAATTTTTTTTCTATTTTTAGCTTCTGCAGTTCCCATGGGGCGACGGGAAAAAGATTTTGGGCATAAATTTAGTACTTATGACCCAATAAGCCCTCATATCAAATTTGGTTCAAATTTGCCTCTCGGTTTGGAAAATAGAAATTTTGGGCGAGGTGAAAATTCTTGCCCCTCCCATAACGAAGTCAAATATAGCTCCGCAAACTTCTCTTGAACAATCTGAGTCTACACCTAAAAAGGAAGCTGCACACCAAATATCAAGTCTCTGCTACTGCTGGTTCATGAGAAGATTTTTTAAGATTTAAGCACACTTTTTGGGCGTGGCCCTACCGAGGGAGGGTCAACTTGATTAGAAGAAACTTGAATTGACATATGATAAGGTACATGCACAACAAATTTTGTTGAATTTGGTCCAGTAGTTCGTTAGAAGTCGATAATGCAAAGTTAACGCCGGACGGACGACGGACGGAAAGTGATTAGTAAAGCTGCCCTTGAGCTGTGCTCAGGTGAGCTCAAAATTATTCTAATCAGAGCTTTCATATGGAAGTTCTGCACAAAAATCTGATTGCACCTAATTTTGTACAAAATGGCTGCCAGTGGCCATCTTGAATTTCGGACCGGATCCATAAACACTCGTTCTCATCCCACGATGATAACACAGGTACTCAAGAAGTTTCGTAAAGATCGGTTCATAAATACGGCCTCTAGCCCGAGCCATACTGAATTGTTGATGGCCAGACGGATGACTGGCCATGGCATGAGCTCAAATTTGACTTACGTCAAAGTTGAGCTAAAAATCACCCGCGGAGTGAAGGTATCACATCAAGTATAACTTTCAAATTCTGTACATATGGACAAAAACACAAGCAATGTTTCAGCCAATGAACCTCCGGGATTAACCTGGATCATCTGGAGTGATCCTACGAAGTTACAATGAAATCCCTTCTTAAATATGACCTGTAGACTTTCAGGCTTCGGGCACCTGTAGCTTTCACAGTTGACCAATCACGACCAAAAGGGGATGACATCATCTAGGCATTATCTGGAGTCAACCTAACAAGTTACAATGAAATCCTTCCTTAAATACGACTTATAGACTATGCTAAAGGTTTTTGGGCTCAGGCAGCCAACAAGGCTGAATGATCGCGACCAAAGGGAGACGTTCTCATCTAGACATTATTTGGAGTCATCCTACCAAAGTACAATGAAATCCCTTCATAAATAGACCTGTGGACTGTGCTAAAGGTTTTCAGGCTTTGGGCAACCTGTAGCCGTCACAGTTGCCCAATCATGTCCAAAATGGGGATGTTCTCATCTAAACATTACATGAAGTCAACCTACCAAGTTACAATGAAATCCCTCCATAAATATGACCTATAGACTGTGCTAAAGGTTTTAGGGCTTTGGGCTCGGGTAGCCGTCACGGTTGACAGATCGCGACCAAATGGGGAAGTTCTCATCTAGATATCATCCGGAGTCATCCTACCAAGTTACAATGAAATCCCTCCATATTAAATATGACCTGCAGACTGTGCTAAAAGTTTTTGGGTTTCGGGCACCTGTAGCCGTCACAGTTGACCAATCACAACCAAAAGGGGACGTTCTCATCTAGACATTACATGAAGTCAACCTACCAAGTTATAATGAAATCCCTTCATAAATATGACCTGTAGACTGTGCTCAAGGTATTCGGGCACCTGCAGCCATCACAGCTGACCAATCACGACCAAAAGGGGTGTCATCATCTAGGCATTATATGGAGTCAACCTAACAAGTTACAATGAAATCCTTCAAAAAATACAACCTATAGACTATGCTAAAGGTTTTTGGGCTCGGCAGCCATCAAGGCTGAATGATCGCGATTAAAAGGGGACATTCTCATCGAGACATTATTTGGAGAAATCATACCAAGTTACAATGAAATCCCTTCATAAATATGACCTGTAGACTGTGCTAAAGGGTTTCGGGCTTCAGGCCCCTGCTGCCGTCATAGTTGCCCAATCACGTCCAAAATGGGACTTTCTCATCTAGACATTATATGAAGTCAACCTACCAAGTTACAATGAAATCCCTCCATAAATATGATCTGTATACTATGCTAAAGTTTTTCGGGTTTTGGGCTCGTGCAGTCGTCACGGTTGACAGATCGCGACCAAATGGGGAAGTGCTCATCTAGACATCATACGGAGTCATCCTACCAAGTTACAATGAAATCCCTCCATAAGAAACATAACCTGCATGCAGACTGTGCTTAAAGTTTTTGAGTTTCAGGCTTGGACAGCCATCACGGTTGACAGATCATGACCAAAAAGGGACGTTCTCATCTAGGCATTATACAGAGGCATCCTACCAAGTTACAATGAAATCCCTTCATAAATACGACTTGTAGACTGTGCTAATGGTTTTCGGGTTTTGGACTCGGGCAGCCATACCGGTTGACCGATCACGATCAAAAGGGGACGTTCTCATCTAGACATGACCCCAAACCTGCATATGAAATTTCGTGACGATCAGACAAGAACTATGGGGTGTAGCCTGTGCTAAAGGAAAATGTGAACAGACTATCAGACTCACAGACTTCCGCACGCGTGATGGAAATAGATTATCTTGACTTTGTCAAGTTAAGCTAAAAAACTAGAGGTATCCACTGGGGGAGGCCAATCCCCCTGAAAAATGTAGTTATCTGTTGCTGAAGTTTTACAAAAAATGTCAAACTCCACAGCGAATTACGGAAAGCCTCACTTCAAGACTTACAATTGTAATCCAATGTGGCAATGTGAAGAGACATATTTTGTGATTTAATGTTTAACCCTCATGATGAGACAAGATAAGCGAATGCATTTTGAATTGCTACAGCCTTTTGCACACTCAATCTTTAGAAGCTGTTTCACTGGTGAGGTGGTACAAAATGCAGGCAGGCAGGCAGGCAGGCAGTGCTGAACAGTTTGGTTGTTATGCAGATACTACAGGGGTGGGGTGCACTTCGTACTGCATTTAGACTCTTTGTTACCTGTTTTACCTGCATGAACATGTATAATGACTAAAAGTACAGGACTGGCCATACTTTACATGGTGTGGGATAATGCTTACTTTCAACATCTAAGGCTATACCACGACCACAAAGCAAGTATCAATTCACAGTAACCGGTTCTTATCAGAACACAGAAGTTAAGCAACGTCGAGCCCGGTTAGTCCTTGGGTTGGTGACCGTCTGAGCCATCTATTCAGACTCCCGTATTGTGTCCTTGAGCAAGGCACTTCACCCCGATTGTCTGCATGGGGGCACAATGACCTTGTGTACTCAGGTGTACTGCACGTTGACAGTGCACATGTCTTCAACCCATCTAACCCAGCCTGTGCTGCATTGTGGAGAGTTGTTGGGGAGCTGCTCGCAAGTAATGAAATTTGCATTAAATGAATGTGATATGTCCAAGTTCTTAACCCTCTTTTGCCATTCAGGATAAGGTTTAGGTTTTGATTGCATAATCAAAATGTTCCAGTGCAGTTATTTTAAATCTTTATTCAACTTCCAACAACATTTCATTAAGAAATTAACATTTTTTCTTTCTTGTAAGTTCTTTCTATTAAGTTCCAGACTAGGGCTGTCGCGATTATTTGATTAGTCGACTAACCGTCGACTATTGAAGTAGTCGACGTTTTTTATTTTAGTCGATCGTCGTTCATTTTCAAGGCGGTACACGTCTGCTACACGTCGGGGCTAAAATGCATTGTTTTGTGAGGTGAATGATCAATGAAGGTGAATAACTTTAAATATCTAACCATAGTTAACATTCATATCCGGAAGACTGTACGACTTTCACTGACTGTGTAAGAAAGAACACTCACAGTTACTCGAGAAGAATAGATTCTTCTGAATTTCTCCAGTCTTGTACACACGAATGCATCCATTGGAAAACCCAAAGCGCGGAAGTGACAAAATTATGACGAAAGTCAGAACGTCAGATCACTTCTCAAAGTTCGGAACTTCAGACGAAGATCCAATTTTAACAACTGACGAGGGAATGCATAGATCTCAATGTTCAAAATTTCGAGAAACTTATTGCAGAAAGGAAACATATGCAGGAACGTTCTTTAGTAAATTCATTTTAATTCATCGGCTTCAATCTAGTTCAGACTTGGACCCGCAGTCAGTAATTTTATTTTGGGGGTTGGTACGTCCCTACAGGACGTACCAACCCCAAAAATTATATTACGGACTGTGGGTCCAAGACTGGACTACATGTAGCTTCAGTCGGGACCGATTTGTTGTTCCCACAACCCCACTTCGTCTGAACACACTGGTGCCATTGTCATTTTCAGAGTTTTACGAACAGAAGAATGATTTGCTAAAAAATCATGGGAAGCGACTATTAATCGACTAACCGTCGATTACTGGTCACGATTAGTCGATTACAAAAAATGATAGTCGCGACAGCCCTATTCCAGACTTGTCCTCATAAAATGATTTCATTGCTTTTTTTTAAAAAAACACTCTCTTCATTTAACTCTTACGGCTAAAAAAATGTGATTCCTTCTATAGAGTGGCTATCATGGGTGGGTCAAAATCCATGCAAGGGCATTTTTTTCCACAGATACAGTTAAAACTAGAAGTCCTGTCACGAATAGTGCGCTTATCTAGGCTTAATTGCGCGTTGGAATTGCGCGCAATTGCCATATCGAATGGCA